>JAPVLO010002174.1:0-62500 GCA_027257055.1 Cephalopachus bancanus
AAAGAATAGCTATGAAAGTGACTTACTGTGAAAATACATACACTAACTTTTACTCTGAATAAACATATAAACTAAACATAATGAAATAAGACTAACACAACTAAAATTATTATGGTTGCATAATTGCTAATGAGCTTTTAAGTTTAGGATAAAGGTGATTTGGCTGTCTTCCCTTATGCTTGGCAACCTCCTGGAAAATATTTTTGTCTTAAGATAGGCACTTGAGCAATTTTTATTATCTTTAAGGCACCAATTCTATCACTATGTGAACTTAAACTTATGAACCTAAAACAATCTTCAAAATAATTATAAAACACTAAACTACAGCATTAAAACTTAATTAATGACTCAAGGCAAAACCTTGTTAAACATAACCAGAACCTAATAATTTTTGTCAACCCTCATATATATGTATATTGATTATATAAACTTGCATGATGTTACACTTACCAATTATGTTTAATATATGGATAAAACAATTATCATGTCTAGAGTAACACTACCACCAACTCTTTTCAAAACAGTCCCAAATTACAGTCCTTGAAGTGCTTCAAGAAAGTTTCCAGGTGCACAGTTCTCCATGTAGCAGGAGTTTTCTCTCTGGGGCTTCTATGACCTTCAAAGCTTCATAATCGCTTTTCTTGTCCAGGTGTCTTCGTTACTTTTCTCGTATCCTGCAGTGTTTATTTCTAAAGAAAACTCAAAAGAAACTTTTAGTGATGTTTCCCAGGCCCCTAAGGTTGCTCTCTGTATTTAGTTAATTTATCATAAAAGTATCCAATTAGCATATTATGAATTCAGCGAAATTCACTCTATAAACATTTACTTAAAATTTTAACTATAGAATTAAGTAAAAACCTTAATGATTAATCTTCATCCTAAATCTGTGAAAACAATGTTACGAATCACCTACATGACTCCTAGATAAGTGTTAGAACTTATAATGAATTCATAATGAACTTTATATAAACTTGTGCTTCTAAAAAACCTTACCTCTAAACACTAAACTTCATAATTCTAAATCAAATAATGAGTGAGTATACTTATATCATTTTTTACTCAAGCAATATTTAGTAACTTATAACCAAGTGAAAGAAAGCATTCTTGATGTACTTCAGTGTTTAACCATTGCATATGATAGAAGAAGCCAAATGGCATAGTGGGAAATGGAAAAATGAACCACAACATTCCCAGGTTAGCTGTGAGTACTTCACATAAACATGCCATTTTCTTCTTCCATGAGTGCACAGAATTCTTTGGCCATACCAACAGTAAAGGTGGAAGACAGAAGGGCCTCAGCTTCCCGGGCTCACCCTGCAGCCCGGGATCTTCAGCCCACCAGGACCCTGCCAATCAGGTGGGCCTCCAAGGCTGGCTCCCAACAACCCATAATCTCCTATTCAAGGATAACTTCTATGTTTTCATATACCTTGCCTGATATTCCACTATGTGACTATGTAAATATATATACATGTAGATGTATATAACCAGATAAAGTTTATTTCATATTTGTGTAAGTGCTTTAGTTTATAATAGCTGAAGTTTCGTGGCTGCTATCTTTCTGGAAGAAATTATTTTCTTTGCTGAATTGTGCCTTCCTTTTTTTAGATTAGAGAATATAGTTTATTTAGAAAGTAAATTAGAGAGAGAGAGAAAGAGGTAATTCACATCCCCAAGATAGGGGAGGGAGCCAAAGCTTAAAAAAATGTGGCCTGGCCATAGCTCAAAGAGCACATGGCCACACCATATGTTAACAAAGCATTGGCAGTGATGTTCTGGCCCAAATTGTGCCTTCTGAAGAAAACAAACCCTCTTAAGGTTAAGGATTAATTCAGTTAATGAATCGTGGATACCAGCAAATTGACATTTCAAAGGATAACGACATTCAGTTATGCTGTCAAACTCACTTTCTCATTGAATTAATACTTGGATGTGTGAAAATATCAGTTTCCCTTGTGCTCAGTCACATCAGATCTTACTGATTTTTCTCATTTTGGTATCTGTTTTCCTTTATTTTAAACTCTTTTTTTTTTTGCTTAAGTGTGTTTTTTTCTTTTTAAGAAAATACTTAAATGAAGAATAAAAGACAATTGAAGACTGGTGCTTTATTGGACTTTTTAATGAACTCTAAATGTTGATGAACCACCTATATGCTTTATAATCTAAAGTATTTTATAAAATAATTCCTATTTTGGAAAAAGTTGTTTATGTATAAGTGGTCCTACATAGAGTAATATTTTTCACCCTTCTTCAATGCATAGACAAGATGTTCAGTGCATAATCAGTATTCAGCTAATTTGAATTTTCCACATTCAGATAGCTTTAATGCTTCAGTCTCTGTGCCCAACTGTATTCTTACTCCTCAGAGAGGCCTTGGTCTTGGGACACTTGTTATGAGCTGCACAGAAATTTTAAATGTTTATAATGTTGCTTTATATCTTATGGAGAAAAAAGTATAAATTATGAGTGGATGGAAGGAAAATGTAAATTTGAAGGAAAGTGTGTATTTAAAGCAAATATGACCTACTCCTGCTTATGCCAGGTCAGACCCATAAAATGCAACAGGTAGTTAATGAACCAAAGGCACATTGGAGATCTCCTCTTTCAGCCATCACTTGATAAATAAGGGATTGAAAACTTAACAAGTAAGCTAAACATCTATTGCATATATTGTTAGTAACAAAACAGAATTCCAATCTCAGTATCCTAATTTCCAATCAATAAGTGTTCCACTCTACTACCGTGGCCACTCTAATTCCATTATCACAGATCTGTTTTCTATTCTATTTGTACCATTGGAAAGTTTGGGCAGTAAAACCAGTTACAGTCATTAATTGAAAAGTGACCTATTGTGTGATTGATTTGAAGCTTCAGCAAAGAAGACAGAAGAAGACAGGGAAGGGAAAATGTTAAGGTGATGTATCATATTGGTAGAGGAAAGACAGTCTGCTCACCTTAGGAGATGAAGATTTAATGACTAAAAACTCTGAAAGTTCTCAGTATCAGGTAAAAATCACCAGTGTGAATAATGGAATGTTAACAAAGAAGAATTTGGGGGGAAACATAGGGAGTGATTGTATGATTTGCTACCTAAGGGATACTACCCTAAGAAAATTTTAGCATGGTACTTGGTTCTGAACTAAGTCTTGCAGCCAGATTAAGCATAATTTTACTATTCAGAGACATCAAGATTGAGAATTCATAGATAATCTCTGTTCCTGAAAGTCAATGTTATATTTACTTCATCTTTATTCAAATTTAATTTCATCCAAAATGTTAGAATGAAACGGTTATTATGGAAACAAATTTTTAAAGCCAAAGAATTCAAGTTTTGTTTCTGTTCATTAAACCACAACTTTTATGAAACAAATGCTATGATAACAGAGCTATTGTGTAATATTCGTTATGATTGTACAGAAAGTATGATCTGACTAATGATCCAAAGCAGATTGAATAAATTAAAACATCCAATTCCAAGAATCAGAAAAGAAAAAGAGAAATGAAAGTTATCACCAAGAGAGAAGAGACATGCGTTAAGGTCAGTTCTGCATGATACTGAAACATCTGGACAAAAAATATTAGCTCTGGTGGAATATCTGGATTCTGGACCTGTTCTAGGTCAGTCATCTTGATGACTAAGAGAACTAAGCCCTTGCATACAGCTGTTTTAGTGATTTCAGCAGAAATAATAGTTTTCTACAAATATTGCATTGCAGTTTCCTTTTTTTGTTTCTAATTTTACCCCAGACTTAGGAGATGATTGATGCTAGCCAAAAGTGTCCTCACTGGGGGTCTTACTACTTTTTTTTCAAGCTGTGGCATGAACATTTTCAAGATCTGATAAAAATCCACTGTTAATCTACAGTCCGTACTCAGAGGACATTAGTTGGGATTGTCTCAATGGAGATGCTGAGTGGAATGCCTTGATTCAAGAGAACCAAGGAAACAAAATCCAGTTTTCTCATTCCCATTCGACAGGTGAGTGAAATGAGTCTCAGTGATAGTAAGTGACCCACCCATGTTCACATTGATAAATGTGAGATGAAGGCTTGGTTTCAAACCTATAGCTTCCTTGCTAGAAAAGACATTCTCATTTAAAATAAAGTCGCAGTGTTTTACTATAAATCTGACAAAGAACTATTATCCAGAATCTAAAAAGACTCAGGTAAATCAGTAAGAAAAAATCAAATAACCCCACTAAAAAGTGGGAAAATGACATTAACAGATATCTCTCAAAAGAAGATATACAAATGGGCAACTATCATGAAAAAAAAGCTTAACATCGTTCATTTTCAGGGGAATGCCAATTGAAACCACAATGAGATAACACCTTATACCAGTCAGAATGGCCATTACTAAAAAAATCAAAACCCAATAGATGCTGGCATGAATGAGAAGAAAATGGACACTTATACACTGTTGGTGGGAATGTAAATAAGTACAACCTCTATGGAAAACAGGATGAAGATTTCTCAGACAACTAAAAGTAAATCTAGCATTTGATCTAGTAATTCCACTACTAGGTATCTACCCCAAAGAACAGAGATTGTTATATGAAAAAGAGTTGGTGGGAATGAAAATAGCACAAACTTTATGGAAAGCAGGATGAAAATTCCTCAGACAACTGAAAATAGATCTACCATTTGATCCAGCAAATCCACTACTAGATATCTACCCCAAAGAACAGAGATCATTATATGAAAAAGACACCCGCACATACATGTTCATTACAGCACAATTCATAATTGCAAAGATGTGGAATTAACATAAATGCCTGTCAACCACTCAGTGGATAATGAGAATGTGGTAGATACACCATGGAATATAATTCAGCTGTCAAAAGGAACGAAATGAAATCTTTTGCAGCAACTTGGACGGGATTGGAGAGCATCACAAGTGAACTGACTCAAGAACAGAAAACCGAACACCATTGTTCTCACTTGTAAGGACACGCAAATCCTCAATTAAGGACACGCAAAATCATAGAGGATGGCATCATGGACACTGGAGACTCACAAGGGGACGGAAAGAAAGGGGTGGAGGCACATAAAAATGTCACCTGTTGGGCACAATAGGCACAGGTGGAAGTGGTGGGTACATTTAAAGCCCAGATCAAAACTATTTGTACTCTCAAAGCTATTAAATTTTTAAAAAATGAAATAAAATAAAATACCAGTGTTTGGTATTTGCATGGCGATTTTTAATTTGCAGTGCTTTTATTCATTTGTATTTCTTAGCATAATTCCCTCTCATTTTTTGTAGTCATCCATGTTCATATTTAATATTCATTTCTGTGACGTGCTGTAGAAAACACCCAAACTGTGTAGGTTTAAAGCATTCCCTTGAGGGAACCGGCGAGCTGAGTCTCCTTCCGGCGCCTCTTTGGTGCCGGGAGGCGGGTCGCAAAGTCGCCGTCTACGCCGCCGCCTCTCAGGCCGGCCGACCCACGTGACCTACGCGGGCTCTAAAGCGGCGGGCTGCACCGAGGCGGCGGCGGCGGCGGCGGCGACCGCTGCTGGGGAGCTAGCGGCCTGGCGAGGGACCGGCCGGCCGCCCTCCCGGACAGCCGCGGCAGAGGACAAAATGGCGGAGGCTTCGGCGGCCGGGGCGGACGCGGGCGCCGCTGTAGCCGCGCACCGGTTTTTCTGCCACTTTCGCAAGGGCGAGGTCAGCCCCAAACTATCAGAGAATATGTGTCCCAGGTGCGAACCAGGCTTTATTGAAGAAGTGACCAATGGTGGCGGCAGCAGGATAGACAATAGCACATCAACACATTTTGCAGAGCTCTGGGACCATTTGAATCACACGATGTTTTTTTCAAGATTTTAGACCATTTCTAAGTTATACTCCACTGGACCAAGATCATAGAGCCAACGAGAGGAGTCACCAAACTCACACTGACTTCTGGGGACCAAGTCGGTCTCCACTGCCGCCAATGACTCAGAGATACAGATCTCAAGGAAGACCTCGACTTGACAGATCTCCAGCTATTGAAGGAATAATACAACAGATCTTTGCAGGATTCTTTGCAAATTCTGCAATTCCTGGATCCCCACACCCCTTTTCTTAGAGTGGTATGCTGCACTCTAACCCTGGGGACTGTGCCTGGGGTCAGACAGGACTTGATGCCATTGAAACCCAGCTTTTAGGACAACTGGAAAACACATGGTCTCCCCCTGCTGACAAAGAAAAGATCACATCTCTTCCAACAAATGACAGTAACTCAGGAACAAGTGTCCAGTATCCAAAGAGGATTACACAGTTAAAGAGGAAGTTCGGCAGTTACCTTGCAATCACTTCTTTCACAGCAGTTGTATTGTGCCATGGTTAGAGCTGCATGATCCATGTCTTGTATGTAGGAAGAGTTTAAATGGTGAGGACTCTACTCAGCAAACCCAGAGCTCTGAGGTCTCTGCAAGCAACAGATTTAGCAATGACAGCCAGCTACATGACCGATGGACTTTCTGAAGCTAAAGACCACACCTGAACCAGGGTTGTGGTAGTCTTTTTACCATGGCTGTAAATTGTATCAAAACAGAATAATAGTAGATGGATTTAGGAATCACATAAGAGACCCAACCCATAATATTAATGCAATGAGTGTTTTTCTTCCTAAATTTCAGGTTAGTATATACAGATAGAGTTGTATCTGCAAACAAATGCTTCTTATTCCTGAATTCAGAGTGATACTTTTATAAGTGTGAAACTTAATTATGTGGGTTTCACCCTGCCTGAATAGAATTAATTCCTTAAAGTCTAGCTAGGTTCCTGGTATCTATCATGTTGCCTTGTAAAGGGTGTTTCCACGTCCTTCTCCAACCTCTACCCTACCATTAGTGTATTTTATAGTAAATATGGTAGAATCAGAGCCCTGAAGTCCTGCTGCTATAAAATCCTTTGTCTTAATTGTATAAAACATCTACTTTTGACCATGTTAGCCATAAAATGAGGTCAAATTTATTCAGGAATCTAAGAAGATTTTGTTTTTTCTTGATCCCTAGAGAATAAATCAAAGAAAAATCACAAGGGGAAGGGAGCAGTAGATGCTCATCAAATGCTTTGGTTTTCTTATTTTAATTTTTAAAGACTACATCAGGAGGTGCACTTCCCCCAGAAACTGATGTAACATGTCTTAGGAGTTTTATCTTAATAGGGATCTGATTCTTGTTTCTTTTTGGGAATGAGTTGGGCAATGTATAGTCACAGAAAGACAGATGTTTGAAATCTTTACTTCTCAGATTTTTAAAAATGATTCCCAGCTCGTTAAAAAAAAAAAAAAGCATCCCCTTATTTGAATGGAATACATTCCAAGAGTCCCATAGGTGCCTGAAACCACGAATAGTACCAAATTTTATATCTGCTATATCTTTCTCTATAGTACATACCTATGATAATGCTTGAGGTACAACAGCAAAACCAGAACAAATTGCTCTTTTCATCTTCACAATTTCATGAATAGGAGACTCATTCTTACCATAGATCTCAGCAATCTCAGCATACGATGTTTCTTTCATTATTAATTGGAGCTCTTTCATCTTTTCACTTAAAGGAATCACTTTAGACTTCCCTTTGGCATGTTCAAATAGCCAGCATCCCTACGCTTGTGCTCTGAGGCCATGATTAAGTAAAATAAGGGTGACTTGAACACAAATACTTTGGTAGTAACAATCTGATAACGGATGATTACTAAGTTACTCAGGAGTTCATGTGGGTATACTGGACAAAAGGATGATTCATATCCTGGGTGGGACAGAGCAGAACAGGGAGGACAGGGAGAGTTTTCATCATAATACTTGAACAGTGCACAATTTAAAACTTATGAATTTTTTATTTCAGGAATTTTCCAACATTTTATATTCTGACTGCAGTTGATCACAGGTAGCTGAAATTACAAAAGATGAAACCGCAGATAAAGGAATATGCTATATATTCCAATAGGAATATAGATCAATATTTGTGTATATACTTAGATGATAGAAAAATAAAAAAGGAACTTAATTCTTAACATTCAACCAATGGTTCCCTGGGAATTCAATAATGACTGACATGAATTTCTAGTTTTTGAGCCAGATTTAAAACAATGTATCTAACAATGTTAGGTAATATATATATTTTTCAATTTCTGATGATTAAAAAGCACATGTTTGTCTCTAACTAGAAGTCATTGACTTTTTAGGGGGGAGTTGGAAGTTGAATAATATAAAATGACATATACCAATTCTGTTACATTAATTTTGTAAATCATGGTCCCCTGTTTGCTGTCATCTACATAGACCAAGCCTGTATGTGTAAAGCAAAATTTTTATGCTTTAATTTTAAAATTTTAATCATTAATTAACCTGAAGATATTTATTAAGCTCTAGCTATATCCATGACATTGTAATACGTCCTGTTGAATTTGTTATAAAACAAAACAAATACAAACAAGCAAACAAACATGAAGCATGCCCTTATATGCTTAGGATAATTGGGCATGAATGTATGAAACAAAAGTGAATAAGGAAAGGAGTTTAATACTATAAACATTCAGAGATGCTGAGTGAGTCAGGCCAATGAAAGAGAGTGAGGGAGGGCTGGGAAGAGGAAGGGAGAGACAGGGGAGAGAAAGGAAGAAGGAGAAGAAAGAGAGACAGGAGAGAGAGAGAGGAAGCAGAAGGAGGAGGAGAACAAAAGAGAGAGAGGAAAGAGGGAGAAAAGAGAGGAAGAAGGAGAAGGAGGAAGAGAAAGAGAGAGAGGAGAGAGAGAGGAGAGAGAGAAGAGAGAGACAGAGAGGAGAGTGAGAGAAGAGAGAGAGAGAGAGAGAGGGAGAAGAAGGACAGGGAGGAGGAGAAACAGACAGAGAGAGAGGAGAGAGAGAGGAGAGAGAGAAGAGAGAGACAGAGAGGAGAGTGAGAGAGAAGAGAGAGACAGAGAGAGGGAGAAGAAGGACAGGGAGGAGGAGAAACAGACAGAGAGAGAGGAGAGAGAAAGAGGTGAGAGAGAAATAGTGAAATAGGAGAGAGAGAAACAGAGAGAGATGAATGCAAGGAAAGGAAAGGACTGCAGTAAAGGGCTTTGGTTGGAGTCAAACTGAACCTGAATAATGAGCACAGGTTACATAAAGGTGAGATTTTCTGAAAGGAAGATAGATAGGTTCAAGAAAAGACTCAAAATCAAGGAACCCGAAGCTTTATCTGATGCCCAATAGTAATTAATAACACAGAGTGCGAGGTGTTTGTTCGAGAGGAGGAAGAGCAGGACTTATATGAGGTAGTGTCCAGTGCAAGAAGCAAAGCACCCTCCAGTAATTTTGAACAACAAAGGACTCAATGTAGAGAAATAGGTGTTTAAACTTTAGTGCAAGGGCTGCTGCTGTGCCAACGCTCCTGTCACCCCACAGCTGCCTCTCAGCCCCTCCAAATCTGTGATGAAACCTGGAATGACCTCTCATCAATGACCTCTTATCCTTCAGTTCTCACCTCCTTGATTACCAGCACAGCCAGAAGCCTAAGGACAGCCTTTCTCATCATGTCTACATTCTGAATTGTGTATGCATGCATTCACCCAGGGAACAGATTTTGCTTCCAGTCATTGCAATGAGTTTGGGAAATTTGATTTATAGCCTTTCAGCCTCTGCATTAAAGGAAATCACCCTGAAAGGTGGATGGGATACAGGTTAGATGAGCCAATTCATGGAATTTATCCCAGACCTTTAAGACAATTTGGAAGTATATGGCTTAGAGCTTGAATGCCAGACAAGATATGAAAAGTAATATAGTAACAAATATAGAGTGTACATCTCTCTGAACAGCTGACAGCACCCCTGGGACACAACCTGGATATCCTTTGTCCTTTGGCTTGACTTTGAGGATCTTGACTCTCTTCCTGTTATGGCACAGGTTGGTGCTGGTCATTTCATGAAGGATATCATTCTGGTGGAGCAACCCCTTTTAAATCTCCAGGTTTCACCTTGTTCTGGCTGCCACTCCGTCTCCTTGTATCTAGGGGAAGTAGTGACTTCCAGGTGTTGCTAACCTGAGGATATGTTGCCATCTATCACCCCTAATTTGATATTTTTACCTGTCTACATTTTCTTTTTTCCTTTTTTTTTTTGGTGAGTGTGTTGGAGTCTCACTCTGTTGCCCAGGCTGGAGTGCAGAGGCACGCTCATGGTCACTGCAGCCTCAACCTGCTGAGCTCAGGCAATCCTTCCACCTCAGCCTTCCAAGTAGCTGGAACTATTTTCATAAGTAGTTCTTTATTTTCAGTAATCTGTGTTGATGGAGTTATCTCATTCCTGGCAATGCTCTGCCTATTACTATGTGCCTACATATTTCACCCATGGTATTATGTTTCTTAATTAAATTCTTATAGAATAAAGATGTGTGGACATGAAAAGCAAGAGTGTTACCATGTATTTATAACAAGCCAAGAACAGTTAAAGGACCTAGAGAGGCAGCATGTCTCTTTTTTTTCTCTCTTTTCTTGTCCTCTTGCTGTTCTTAGGATACCAGTCACCTGTCCAACACTCACACCTTATTATTCCTATTCCACAGCTAAAAGATCCATGCTTTAATAGCAAAACAACAGTAATAGTTTGATAACACTTATTGAATGTCTGCGAGCTATTTCTAAGGATTTCACATGCAGCAACTCAATGAATCCTTACAACAACCCTGCAAGGTACACACTACTGTTACCATTTCTTTTTATGGATGGAGATGCCTAGGCCCAGGGTAGTTAGGTAGGTTCTACAGAATCATACCACTAGAAATGGAGGGAGTGAGATTCCCCACAGGGACTATAACATCAGCATCTGTTTCTTTACCACTATTCTATATTAACTTTATTTATTGGTAGAGCCAGTAGATAACCAGATTTCTGTTTAAATTGTGTTTTTCCTTTTGAATTTGCAAAATTCACAGCTCACAGTCTGACCATACATGGTTCATTGAATGTCAGTTTTAAAGAGTGAGTGATGTGTGGGGTACTTTATTTCACTCTGTGTGATATTGTGATATAATAAGAAATATATATTTCTTATTTTTTTATTTCTTTTTTTTTTTTTTTTTTTTTGAGTTGGAGTCTCACTCTGTCGCCCAGACTGGAGTGCAGTGGCCGCTTCCGGCCACCGCAGCCTCGACCTGCTGGGCTCCAGCGATCCTTCCGCCTCAGCCTTCCAAGTAGCCAGAATTACAGGCATGCACTACCATGCCCGGCTGATTTTTTGATTTATTGTAGAGATGAGGTCTCGCTGCCCAGGCGGGTCTCGAACCCGCGGGCTCAGGCAATCCACTCACCTCAGCCTCCCAAAGGCGTGGGATTACAGGCTGAGCCACCGAGCCCGGCTTATTTCTTATTTTTTTAATCAATATTTTTTATTATGATGTTGTGGGGTACAGTTAAGGGTTAGGTATACAATTACATTTCATTCAGGCACCCTGTTGATAAGAGGTATTTCCCCATTTCCAGACAGATATTTGCTACTGTTAATCCCATCCCCCCCCCATAGTTTCCCAGTGCCGTCAGTCATTTTCTTATAGGATTACATTGGATGTGCAAAGTCCATTATATGAGCGAGAACATGTGATACTCGGATCTTTGTTTCTGTGAGAGGTCACTCAGTATTATAGACTCTAGTTCCATCCAGGTTGCTGTGAAATTCATGATTTTGTTCTTTTTTATGGCTGCGTAGTATTCCATTGTGTATATGTACCACATTTTTTTAATCCAGTCCTCTTTTGATGGGCAGCATGGTTGCTTCCAGGTTCTTGCTATTGTGAACAATGCTGCGATAAACATACATGTGCAGGTATCTTTTTTATAGAGTGATTTGAGTTCTTCAGGATATATTCCCAGTAGGGGGATTGCAGGGTCATATGGGAGGTTGATATTTAGAGTTTTTAGGAATCGCCACACTGCTTTCCACAGAGATTGCACTAGTTTACACTCCCACCAACAGTGTATAATTGTCCCCTTTTCACTACATCCTCTCCAGCATCTGTTATTTTTTGAGTTGTTGATAATTGCCATTCTGACTAGAGTTAGGTGGTATCTCAGCGTGGTTTTGATTTGCATCTCCCTGATGATCAGTGAGGTTGAACATTTCTTCATGTGTCTATTGGCTGCTGATTCTTTGCACAGAGCTCCTAAAACTCTTAGGACATCCTGAGTGATCAGGGTGAGAGGAGCATCTTTTTTATCCTAATAAGCCCCTTTCAACCATGTCTGAACTTAGGCTACTGAGGTGACTTTTGATGGATGGGGGCTGGTCACCAGAGCAACCAATCATATGATTAGAAGGCCCCATCCCACCTCCAAGGAAGAGAGAAGGGCTGACTATTGAGTCCAACCTCCAATGATCAATAATTTAATCACTCATGCCTATGTAATGGTGCCTCCATTAAAAACCCTAAACAGCAGGGTTTGAAGAGTTCCAATACATGGAGGTGCTGAGAGGGTAATGCCCAGAGGGGGCCTGGAAACTTTGAGCACTCACTCCAGTTTCATGCTTTGTCTTATGCATTTCTCCCATCAGATTGCTCCCACACTGTAATTTTTTTTTAATTAACTAGTAATCTAGCAAGCAAACTTTCCCTGAGTTCCATGAGCCATTCCAACAAGCTATCAAATCTCAGGAGGGGGTCAGGGAACCACTCATTTTTCACCACACAGACAGAAGTATAGGTAACAACGTGGACTTAAAGTTGGCATTTGAAGTGGGGGCAGTCTTATGGGACTGAGTGGTTAGGTTAATTCATGGGTCTGCACTAACTCTGGGTAGTTAGTGTGGGAAATGAACTAACTTCTAGGGCACTCAGTTTCTGTTCACAGAGAACTGGAAAATTACATGGTGTGGGGGAAACCCACACATATTTAGTGTCAAAAGTGAAGTGATCTGAGTGCAAAAAGAAAACTCAGGATTTTTGTTACTTTGCCTTGACTTTTAGAAAGTCACATAACACCCATGGTCCTAAGTTTTTCATCTGCAAAACAAGAGGATTGGATTAGACACATCAATCAATGAGAACAAGACTAATGCATGCTTAAGATAGTTTTAAAAAAAGTAAAGTTGAATAAAATTATTAATCCGGCTAAGGTAATGCACTTAAGAGAAAATTAATGACACTGTGAAATTTCAAGTTACATGAGAAACAGCAACATGTACAAGCAAAAGTAAAAACAATGGTATCTGAATTTAAGAAGACCAGATTTTTAAAAAATCACAAATAAAGGCAAGAACTGGCCAAATAATAGAGATCTGTAACATAATTAAATAAAACTGAACAAATGAAATTTAAAAGTTCAGTTTTAAAGAGAATGAAGTTTATCTATAATAAAGCAAAAACCTACAAAATAAAAAAGACTAATGATTTATTTAAAAAAAAAAAAAAACAAGCAGTGAAAATAGGTAGACTATATCCTGAGGTTCTTTACCTTTAAAAAAAATTCAAAATAAGCAGAATCCTATAAAGGTCAGATAATAGAAGTATCTATTATGAAAGAATATATAAATAAAAATTTAAAAATGCAGAACTTCTACCACACCACTAGATATCAATAATAATAATAATAAATAATGCCATTAACAATTATCTAAGAAAAATATTAAAATTGTGAGTGACTTTATTGTAATGTTTTGAATTGTTTAAAATATTCTAAAATGAGTTTTATCAATGCTGACATAAAATTAGTTCATCTTATAATAAAAAATGGAAACTATTCTAATTCTACCATTGAAAAATTTATGGCAAAACAAAGCTTTAGATTATAAAGGCATCCCCAAGATATCACTCATCATGTTCTGACAATTTACTTAAATTGTAAGAAAATTACATTCTTGTGGAAACTGACTGGGAAAAACTAATCCTGAAAACCCAAAGAAAACAACTGTAAATAAATGTTTCGTAAAATATCTGATAACGTCTATGTTCTGAAACACAATTAATTAATAAATAATTGACAATAAAATACTTAGATTTTCTTGTTCTATGTGAAACATAGACAGAAAAAATTAAGATTCATAGAGATAATCTTATAATGTCTCCTGAGAATTGTCTGAAGAAATTGCCACTCATATCAGTAAGTAGAATTCTGAGAAATTTCTTTACCTAAAATGTTGCGTTACTTGCCTGCCTATGTTAGACCTTTTATTAGTCTTCCTCTTCCCCCAAGATCTTTGTTAACTGTGACTGTCAGTAAGTCATCACAATCACTGACAAAAACTGTCAGCTCTCAAAGTTCATAAATCTATTCATCAGCCCTCTTACCAGTAAATAAAGCACTTTAGCAATTCATTTGTCGGGGATATATTTAGAACATTTAGGAGAGAGACCCCCAGTGAGTTGGATTTCTAGCATCATTTTTGCTTGACCCTTCTCATTGAGAGACAACTCTTTCCCCATTGCATCCAAATAGTTTTTGGAGAGTTTGCTCACCATTGTGATTTGCTGATTTTGAGCACGTGAAAAAGCTAAGTCAATGGAACCATCCCTTGGAATTTTTTCTCTGAGTTCATTTTCTTCCTTAGAAGTGGATATGTAAAGATATGATCTCTAAGTGAATAAAACCACCACCCAGGGAGAAACTAAGAGGAGGAGAAAGAGAATCATGGTGGTATTCCAGCAGCTTTGGATCCTCCTGTGATTGTGCTAACTCAGATCTGGTTTTCTAAATTGCATATCTTAAGGCATTCACTTGTTCTTCGTTCATTCATTCATTCATTTATTGCTATGGTCAAGTACCGTTCTCTGTGTAACATGTTTATTGCACGGATTAGCACTTACAAGATGTATTCTCACTGATGTTCATTTTTTGTTGTTCTTTCTTGTCATTAAGATCACTCTATGGACTTGCTCTCTCTACTTCCAAATGAAAACTTGAGCAAATTCCAAAAACTTTTCAGTGACTGTTAAATAATGAAGTGTCCAACTAATCTTATACAATTCAAATTTCAGACTTCTCTTTCTCCTTCATGTTTTACCTGGTTCAGGTTTGAAGATCTGCAGTGCTGTGGAATGTAGTCAGTCCTTTTTCCACACTACATTTCTTAAATATCTCCTTTCTAACAAGTATTTCTGACACCTTCAATGTTGGGTTAGGAAGAAAGATGATTAGGGAGAAAGGGAATAGATGGTCTTGACTGGCCATGATATTGAAATCTGATATTGGTGCAAACAACATTGTCAATATTTTTGTTTTGTTTTCTTCTTCTTAAGTTTCTTACATAGATTTCTTTCTTTAGTCCTCCTTCAAATTTAGGACTCTCCAGCTTCATCTGCTTTACCATAAATTATGCCACTTTGGGCTGCTTAATTTTGACTCCTTCATCAGCCAATGGACTTCTACAAGTGTACATGTATGTTGAGGTCCTTTTGCCTCTCCAGAACATTTGTCATGAGAGGTTCCTTTTAAGACAACTTTAGCTATTCTCTTCCACAAAGGTCTCATTTGTGTGCTCCTCTAAATACACACACACACAGCCCTTTGTGGACGTGCAGTTCCCTTCTAATACCCTTATTTCTTTTTGCTATACTTGCCAACAGAGATAGTTCCAGTCAAACTCTCTTACTTTTAGACAGTTTCAAGTGATTTTAGGAGTCAGTGCTACTGTACTACTGTTTCCTAAATTCTAAAGGACTGACTTGCCTATGGTCCTCTTGGAACCTTTTGACTTGCATTGTTGGTGAAGTAGAAGAATAATGAGAAGGAGAGAAATGTCACAGCATTCCAACAACTTCTTAAAGTCTTTCTCTTGACTCTGCACTTGTTTTCTACCCCTGGCATCGTCTGTGGACTAATGCTTGCATGGGTGGTTGACCTGGGATGGCTTTAGAATAGAGTACTTGATATATTTTATATTGTTTTACACCATCAGAGATTCTACTGGAACTCTGACACAACACAAAATACTGTATTTAACACTTTGTCACATGGCAAAAAAATAATTTGAGTGTCATTTGCACAGATTGTTTTTTAATTGAGTATCTACTATGTGACAAACTTGTTAAGAACTCAGCCATTTTAGACAGTGTGGTCCAGTTTTAATGCTTGGGATGATAGAAGGCTTTAACACTGCAGTACAAATAAGGATTTAAGAGCACTGTGTGATGTTATGTGCTACTCGAATTATGTCCCTTTGTTCAGCTGTAAATAATGCATGGCTGCAATGGGTGGCTGACCTTGAAGTATGATTTGAAACAGAAAGCAATACAGAAATGGGTAAGTTGAAACCCCTGAGGTCAAATTAAGCTACAGTGTAGTTTACTTCACCATGCACACTGTTTAATTTTTATTTGAATGCCATTAGGTGGACAATGAAATTTCCAATTTCATAGTTTCCAAAAATATTGTACTATTCACAAATTTTGTTTCCTTCTTAGCCCAATATATTTTGATTTAAAAAACTTTGGCCAAAGCCGCTATTAAAATAACGTTACACCATCACACTCTCAACACTTCCTGAAAACCCTACCACAAACTTGAAAACCTTTCTCAACTTTGTAGATATGTAAATATTTCTGTTCAAACATAACCTACTTAGTAGTTTTTATCACCTCAAGGATTGACGTAGGCACATTCAGTGAACTCTCATAATTCCCAGGGAATGATTTTTTTAAACAGATAAACTCTTCTAAAGAGGATCGATGTGACAACGATGCTGGAATGATGTATAACTCACCATAACAGTACAAAGGTCAGAGATCATCATTTTCCCAGTTATTCATTTATTTATTTGTTTGTTTATTTTGAGTTGAGTGCAGTGGCACTCTCTTGGCCACCCCAGCGTCAGCCTGGTTGTTGGGCTCTGGTGATCCTTCTGCCTTGGTCTTCCAAGCAACTGGATCTACAGGCACATGCGACCATGCCTGTCTAATTTTTTTGATTTATTGTGAAGACGAGGTCTCCCCAAGTTGCCTAGGCTAGTCTCAAACATGCAGCCTCATGCAATTCACTCGCTTCAGCCTCCCAAGGTGCTAGGATTACAGGCTTTGCCACCTAGCCGGCCTTTTTTCCAGGTTTTATTCAAATAAACCTGATCTCTAGAAGGAAAATATACGCCACTTGAAGAAAAAGGTGAAGATCATTGTGTGTGTTTTGGGCAGAGTTACCTTTTCTTCTTCTCTCTTATATTCTAGTTCAGAGCCGGTCAAGTGTAGGGTAGAAGGGAATTATCAAGACTATTTAGTGGAACTATGTACAAAGTATGTGGTCTGGGGATTTACAGAGCATCATATAATAGAACTTGTGTTATGTAACATCAAATCCCATTGGTAACTTTGAGCACAGGGTCTTTCTATGCTTAAACCCTGCTGGGAGTGACCTTCTAGAACACAAAGTCACATTGGAGACAAAGTGGGAGAGAAGAGCACCACTAAATTTGTTATTTTAAAACAACGTGCTATGTGGGTTTGCCTGACTCCTCCTCAAGTGGGATCTAAAGGGAAACTTCATATATCCTCACAAAGCAGAGTTCACAGTATTCCAACATTTTTCTCTGCTTCTCAAAATAAGGGTTCTTCATTCTTTACATGATTGTGGGAGAAACTGTTATGAAATATCAAGAGTGAGTTGTATTTATTATGAAAAGACTTCCTATGACAGGGCACCCTTTTTATGACAAGTCATAAGTATTCTAATGCTTGTGTATTCTAATGTGTATATTCTTTATAAAGCCATGGCTACTTTCTTCTTATAGTAAAGGGTTTCTTGTTTTAAACTTCAAGTCTTTTTTCAGCCAAACACTGTTAGAAATTGGGAGAATTATAGTTTTTAAAAATATTGGCTGAGTTTGTAGCTTGTGTCAGGCAGTGTGCTAAGACCTTTGAAGGTATTGTTTCATTAAGCCTCTCAAAAACCTTATGAGCAAGATACTATTATTGTCTTCATTTTTTAAGGAGAAAACTGAGACTGAAAAAATTTATCATCTTCAGTTAGAGGTGACCTCTCAATTATAGAAATAAGAAAAATGAGATTTTTTTTGACATTTATACTTTAAGATCAACACACAACAAATGAGAGCTGAGAGATAAGAATGTCTTGTAAGCAGAGAGAGTTGCTTCTGGCAAGCAAGAATTGACTACTCAGATAAAAGACATCAATATTCCCGAAGGAAAAAAAGGTCAATCTGCCAGGATGCTGGTTATAAAACTTGAGTCATAGAAGCAAAGAAATGGAATAGTCATTCAACCAACATTTTAAGGAAAGAGAAAATTAGACGATGAAATTTAAAAACACAAGTCTTGACAATACCACCCATGTTGAGAGGTGGATTTATTAAGCTACATAAACCTGATGGTAATTAAAAATCTTCTCATCTGCTGTTCCTTGTTGAGCTTCCACATAGCATTCTAATTATGGTTTGGTTTCCATGAAGTCTGCCAACAGAGATAAAATAATATAAACTCATATCCTTCAAACTGAATGACAATTATGTTTTAAGTGGAAAATTAAGAAATTAGCATTCTGATTGTATGCAACAGTGTCATAAGTTGACTAACGCAATTTTTTTTCATGAGAAACGTAGCTTCTTCAATTTAGTTGATTGATCTTGTATGCTAGAGAGGTAAGCACTGGGCATCGGACAATGCACAAAGGTGTTACGCTAATAACAAAGTGATCACATTTCTGCAAAAAAAATATAGAAAGAAAACTTTCTGAAATTGTGTACCCTCCCTCAACTTTTTGTAAGTAATAATATTTGAGCAACTAATGTGTTCCTAGGATTGTCCCGGATGCTTAATGCGTGTTACTCATCTAAGTGTCATATGAACCCTAGTTGAAATGTGTTACAACATGCATCTTACAAATGAAGAAATTGAATATCAGACATACCAAGCAGATTTTTTTTGTTGTTTAACATACATCTGATCTAAGTTCTCTCAGTGGTATACTTCAAATCAATTATATTTAAGTCCCAATACTTAAGTGTCCCTGAATTTTGCTTCTTTAAACCATTGCATCTTCAAATACATGAGTGTGGCACCCACTTTTTTTAAAAGCAATATACGACAGAACTTTGGTGGTCATATTCCTTGTCGTGCCTGAAGCCTTCTTGCAAAACTTAGGAGTCTTGGAGGATGGACAAGAAATTCCAGTATTGGAGCACTCAAAGAAGAAAGGACATCTAAACCAAGTAAGAGCTCTATAATGAAACACTAAGAGTCATCTGGATGGTTGATGCTCCTGGCATAAGATGAGTTAATGTATGAACAACAAAATAGCTCTAAGTCAGAAGTTGGTTCAAAAGTGAGAGTCCATTATTCTACTGGCTGTTCAAGTCTATATTCAGAAAGCAGGGAGCCAAGGAATAATGACTGACTTTATTTTTATTTTTTGGTTTTATCATACTAAACATTTAATCTTTAGTTCTGGCACCTGTAAAATAGAAAGAATAATATCTACTTAAAATATACACAACAAGATGCTTGTGCTTGCATCCTCATTCTATGTTATATGCTGGATAAATGTTTCCCATAATAACCAGGGAAGACTCACCCTTCTGTTCTATGAGAAGGGTGATTGGATAAAATACTTTGTTGTCAAAAACTAAATTTAGTTTTAAACAGTGAGAGAAGTAGCTGATATGTATAATAGGTAGAGGTCTAATTTATATGTTGACAACCCGGCTCTCTCCGTGAGAATAGGATATATCATGCTATGGGAACAAACAACCCTTTCCACCAAATATCAGAGGCTTTTAACAGCAAAGTTTTTATTTATTGCACATGTTTTATGTATGTCACAACTCTATGAGAGCATGTGCTCCATATCTCCTTGTGGGCTATCAGAGCAGCCACTGTTTTCAATGTTGCTGATGACCATGGCAATGGAAAAAAGACAGCATAGAACATTGTCCAAGAGCTGTTAAAATATTCACGTTCTAAAAACATGCTTCTCTCACTTATGTTTCTTTGGCTAAAGCAAATCACGTAACCACATTCAACCTCCATAGGGCATGGAAGCTCAAGTCTATATTCGGAAAGCAGGGAGTCAAGTAATAATGACTGGCTTTATTGAATAGTACATGCCTGAACTTTTTCTGAAATTGGAGAAGATTCATACCTCCCATAAATGGTCATTTTTGGATGTTTATTTTTGAAGTTTATTTTTAAGCCACTTTATTGAAGTATGATTGACATATACAAATTATACATATTTGATGTGCACAACACAATGGTTTCAAAGGTAAATATACACATTACACACATGTGAAACCATCACCACTATTAAGACCATAGACATAGCCATCTCCTCACAAAGTTTCCTCCTGCCTCCTTTATTTTTTATTTATTTTTTGTGGTAAGATACCATAAGATATACCTTCTTAGCCAGTAGTAAGCATACTTATATAATATAGTATTATTAGGTATAAAAATTATACTGTATATTCTCTAAAAACTACTTCTCTTGCATAACTGAACCTTTGTACCCTTTGATAATTACCTCCTCATTTCTGCTACCCCAAGCCACTGGCAACCACCATTCTGCTCTCTGCCTCAATGAGTTTGACTAGTTTAATTTCTACATATAAATAAGATTATACAGTATTTTTTTGTGTCTAGTTTATTTCACTTATCATAATGCCCTCCAGGTTCATCCATATTGTTGCAGGAATTCCTTCCTTTTTATGACCAAATAATATTTCATTGTATCTATATACCACATTTTCTTTATCTATTCATCTGGCCATGGGTAAATCAATGAATGTGATACATCACAGTAACAGATAAAGGATGATATCATATAATTATCTCAACAGATGTGGAAAAAAGCATTTGATTAATTCAACATAATTTTATAATTAAAAAGTCTCAACCAATTAGGTATAGAAAGAATGAACTTCAACATAATAAAGGCCCTATATGACAAGAAACCTTCACCCACAATGGTTTACTCATATAACCAAAAGCTTTCCTCTAAAGTTAAATATAAGACAAGGACGTCCAATCTCATCACTTCTATTCACCATAGTACTAGAAGACTTTGCCAGAGTGATTAGGCAGAAAAAGTAACAAAAACATATTCAAATTGAGAAGAAAGAAGTAAAATTGTCTTTATTTGCAAATGCCATCATATTATATAGAGAAACCCCAAGGACTCTACCCCAAAGATAAGGTTTATTCTTACCAATGTATACAGTTCCAAAGACATTCAAAATGCAAAATATAGGGACATTGTCTTGTAAGTTGTCGGGGACCAGCCCCGACCGAGGGTGGGTAAGGACCGCAACGGAGAATCCGGATGGAGAGAAGAAACCACTCAGAGGCAATTCCTTCTGGGAACAGTCTGATCAGGACTGAAGTCAAATTTTATTCAAACTTCTTCCAACTTATATACCATTTTTCATACCCTCCAGCAGTGTGACAATCACTTGCTGGGGGCGTACAAATTCCATGATGTGTAGTGTGGTTTACAAACTATGCCTCACAAGATTATCATGAGACTTTCAAGTTCCATGCACACAATTACAATTCCATGATGCATGACGTGCTGCCCACAATGTAACAGGTACACCAATTAATCAATAGTTTCACAAGATGTTTCCCATAACCCATTCATGTTATACTTTATGTTCTAAACTTCTTGATTAATTCTAAATTCTAATCAACCCAGTGAGCTAAACTCTGATTAACATTAAATCCAAAATTAATAACTTCTAATGATTCTTAACAATTAAGACTATCAATATTACCTTAACTTTATATTAATCTTCTATCCTTACTCAATTTATATTTATCCTATTAACTTACGCCTATACTCTTATTATTGTAACTTTCTAAGTTATAATCAAACACCACATTAAGTATTACTTAACCTTACACTATATCTATGAACTTATTTTTATTATACTTATAACCTACTGATTTTTAATATGCAATGCCCTAGAATCCTATACTAATTACCTGAAAACTTAAACTAAAATCTTAACATTACTTCTATGAATTTCTCGTGTTTAAACTTTACTTCCTTATATACTTCATTACTTAACTCTTAACACTATGTATTATTCTAATTGAACCACTATCTTATTATAAACTCTTATAAACCTTATCACTAGCCTTAATTAATATCCAAACTATAAACTTACTCTTATCTACTATAAAACTTAATATAACTGTAATTTAACCTAAAACCTAAATCTTATTTCCTGTTATGTGGAGGCTACCTGCGTCTGGGAACCTGTCACACTACTTTGGGACAATGAACTGCACTGTTGCCATGACAATAGCCAGGGGCTGAAGTAAACTGAGAGTTTCAGCACATACAGAAACCAGGAACGTTCTGCTTGACCTAAGGCAACATAACAAAACTATTATCACAATTATAATGTTTAATTTTAACCTAAGGGAAAACTTTCTAGCAAGAACAAAGGCTGACTAACCAGTTTACCAGGAAATAACGGCTAAAAATTATCTTGAGAAGGAAAAAACAGTTTAACAAAGGAGAGAAATATAGAATAATTCTGCTGTGAATTTTCTACCAGACATACTTGAATTTTGTATATTAATGTTGTAAATTTTATTGTTATGTATGTGCATTGGTCTTTATTCATATGCCAATATTGCAGATGTAGTGATCTCCTTGTGTCAGAGACAATATTCCAGATGGGTCCTTATAGGCCTACATACATGTAGTTATAGATGTTGGCTCCCAACAGTAAGTCATGTCTGCTGCACTGAAACTTCAGATAAGCCCAATGGTCAGAAAATAATGTGTGGAAGAATGTATAGTTGTTCATAAGTACATGTAGGGGATTGGTTTCAGGACAATTGCATATACCCAAATCTACTCATACTCAAGTCTTGCAGGGGCCCTTCAGAACTTGTGCACACAAAAAGTGAGCCATCCTTATACATAAATTTCCTCAAATACTGTGTTTTCCCATCCATCTGTTGTTGGGGGTCAACGGCAATTAGCACAGCCAAAACTACCATTTCCTGACAAGGCATGAATTTGAGAACTGATGAATTACTCACACATACATGCCAAAAGTGGAGGAGAAAGGCAATAAGTTCAGCATGCTAGACTCCTCTGGAGTGGCAGATACCTTACTGAGATTAATTTTATCCTTTGGAGACCTCCATTTTTTTTAAATTATAAAGATGTGGGGTACAATTCAGGGTTAGATATAAAAATATTGATTATGCAGGTACCCTTGTTGATGCGGTATGCCCCTCCCACCCCTAGCAGATTCCCTCAATCCTATTTCCTTCCCCTGACAGTTTTCCACTACTGCCAATCGCTTTCTTGTAGTATTATAATTGTCCAACTTCTGCTTATGAGTGAGAACATATGGTACTCTGTTCTTTGTTTCTGTGATAGATCACTGAGGGTGATTGACTCTAAATCCACCCAAGTCACTGCAAAGTCCATATATTTGTCCTTCTTTATGGCTGCATAATATTCCATTATGTATTTGTATCACATTTTTTTTATCCAGTACAGCTTCGATGAGCAACAAACAAATGTGTGCAGGTATCTTTTTTGTTGAATGATTTGAGTTCCTCTGGGTATATTCCCAATAGGGGAATTTCCCAATCATATGGAAGGTCAATTTCTACCTCTTTCAGAAATCACCACACTGTCTTCCAAAGAGGTTACACTAGTTTTCATTCCCACCAGCAGTGTAGACATGTTCTTTTTTCTCTGCATCCTCACCAGCATCTGTTGTTGTTTGTTTTATTAATGATGATATGTATAATGATGATGAGTTACTAGCATCATTCTTCTCAGACCTTGAAATGACAATACAGAAATTCATATGGAAACATAAAAGACCACAAATAGCCAAAACAATTCTTAGCAAAAGAAACAAAGCAGGAGGTATCACACTTCCAGACTTCAAACTTTACTATAAGGCTATAGTAATCAAAACAACCTGATATTGGTACAAGAACAGGCACATAGACCAATGGAACAGGCTAGAGATTCCAGAAGCAAAGTCTCAATTTCTCAACCAACTCATCATTGGCAAAGCCTCCAACAATAACCACTGGGTAGAGGAGAACCTATTCAGTAAGTGTTGCTGGGAAAACTGGCTGATCACATGAAGAAGATTGATACAGGACCCCATACCTATCACCATACACAAAAATGAACTCTAAATGGATCAAAGACCTAAACATAAAACCTCAAACTATGAGAATCTTAGAAAGTACAGGAGATACCCTTATGGAATTGGAACTGGAAGCCAATTCCTATTCAGAACCATAAATACCCATACCTTATAAAATAAGATAGATAAGTGTGATGTCATCAAACTAACAAGCTTCTGCAAAGCAAAAGAAACCATCAAGGGAGCAAGGAGACAGCTCACAGAATGGGAAAAAATATTTGCCAACTGTATATATATCTGACAAAGGCCTAGCATGTAAGATCTACAAGGAACTCAAATGTGCCAAAAGGAGAAAACATAAACCACCCCATTAAAAAAGTAGGTAAAAGTCATAAATAGACACTTCTCCAAAGAAGATATACAGACAGCCAACAGACACATGAAAAAGTGCTCAGCCTCACTCATCATCAGAGAAATGCAAATCAAAACCACATTGAGATACCACCTAACCCCGATAAGAATGGAGACCTCCATATTTTCAAAGCATGCCTCTTAGGAACAGGAGTGGTGACAGCAAACTGTATCCACGTGTATTATGTACTTTTAATGTTGCATATATGTGTTTTGTTGCTTTTTCAATGAAGAAAGAGTAATTCTTAAGGGAAGGAAGTTCAGCCAGGTGGTTGTCATGTTCACCAACTCTTATACTTGTGCCAGCCTTTGTGATATGGCTTTGTTTACTATGTTCCATCTACAAATTATTCTGATTTAGTTTTTGAACTGTTTGCTCAAAAATATATCTTTCATATATTTTCTATCACTCTTCTGATTTTTAATTTATTTTAGACAACTATTTATGTAATTAAAATGAAAGATTATCTAGTTAGAATAAATTTATTTATTGAAGCCAGATGTGCTAGGTCTTCATGTGAAAACATTAATGAGGTCAAATTTGCCTTGAACCTTTGTCTTGTCCTCCAAAACACTTTTAAATTTTTAAAAAAACTGCACAATGCCAAGCAATGTGAATTTTATTGAAGATTTTATATGAAGTAATTAAGACTGTAAATAAAATCCAGTTAGAATCCCAGGTTTATTCCCCAATGCATTTTGCAAGTGAATTTATCTCTTCTACTTTCTCCCTCACTATTTGCACTAGTTTTCTAGGGCTGTCATAACAAAATACCACAGATTGTGTGGCTTAAACAACATTTCTTTTTTCTCCTTTTGCAGTTCTGGAAGCTAAATGTCCAACATAAAGGTGTGGGCAGGTTTGGTTTCTCCTGAGGCCTCTCTTCTTGGTTGAGGACCTTGCCTCCAAATACAATCACATGGATTAGGACCCAACCATATGTCCTCATTTAATTTTATTTCCCTCTTTAAAGTACCTGGTATCTTCAAATACTATTACATTCTGACATACTAAGTTTTATAATTCATGGAATGCCTGAATATTTCAAAGCAAATTAACTAGTATCTTTTTTACACTACGAAGAAATCAAGAATGGAACAGTTCTTGAAAGATTGAATCAGATCTCAGCTCTTACTCAAGAGGGGTGTTTGAGAATCTTGCTCTCATCACCCACATGCATTTGCGCCATTGTTCAATTCTAGTATACATGCAGAGTGCTTTCAGAATTGTCAGCCCATTTCCCCATGGGAAATAATTTTACCAACTAGAGTTCAGAGTGTATCTACAGGTCATTTTGCCTTCAGTATTTCTCAGACTTACTTTGTCAGCACCTTTCACGCCCACTTCCACCAGCGAGGTTGCTGTATACAGTTGTAATACAGTTAATGTCTTTTGTCACTATCTGTTTCCTCTTGGGATACTTCATCTTTCTAAATAATTTTTTCCCTTGTATATATTAAAATGTACTCCTTGTAAAATTTTATGGGTTTTTTTCAAACTGTGTGGTACCATGAGTTTACTGTTAACATAAACGCACAGAACAGTTTCATGTAAAAACTTTCTGCTTCCACTCTTTAGCACCCCACATGTACTTCTAATTCTTGGCAACCTTTGTCTGTCACCTCTATAATTTTGCCTTTTTCAGAATGTCACGTAAATGTATCAGTATGTGTATTTTAAGACTGACCTTTTTTCAATTAGAAATATACATTTAAGATTCCTAGGTGTCTTATCATGACTTGATAGCTCATCCCTTTCTGTCTACAAATAGTATTTCATTGCATGAGACAGTTTGCTTATTCTTTCTTGTATCAAAGTACATCTTGCTTTCTTCCAATTCTTGGCAATTATAAATAAATTCATTATAAACATTTCTATGTGGACTTTTGTGCAGACACAAATTTTAAAATTAATTGGTTAAATATCTAGGAGGAGGATTGATGGATGGTATGATACAACTATGCTTAGCCTTGTAAGAATATGCCAAACTGTCTTGCAAAGTGGCAGTGCCATCTGCATTCCTACCAGAAATAAATGAGCGTTCCTGTTACTCCATATCCTTGCTAGCAATTAGTACTGTCAGTTTTTTAAAAAATGCTTATCCACTCTAGTAGGTATATAGTGATATCTCCATATTTTTTTAAAAGTATGCTTATTTTTTTTTTGAGAAAGTGGGATTTATTGAGAGGTCAGAAAAACTCCCACAGTTGGAAGGGACCCAAAGGGGTTGCCCTAAAAATATGTTTATCTAATATTTATTTGGTAGTCATGGTGCTGACATTTTGAAAATTATTTGATAATTTTACTCTTAGTATTGCTTGAGTCTATAAACTGAATTCTCATTAATAATACTGTACAGGAAATTGTCAGAATACTCAATTACATGATCTTCTGAAAAGATGCCTTTGCATCTGGATATGTATGTTGGTATGACACTATTTATTCTTCAGCATATTTATTTCATTCAATCTGGTAGGCATATTAATTTAGTTAAAAATAAGTATGGCAATTTGATAATGCTTTATTTTTCTCTGGTATCCACCAATTAGAATAGGATACATTGGAGATCAATTTACTAACTTATTGACACCAATTTATTTCCTTTCAAAGTACATGTTCTATAAGATTATTGAAATTGGTGTGCAAAATTGCTATTGAATTTGAAATAATTAGTAGGTATATAATAAGGAACTCTGTGATATGCCACTTGTGTTGAGATAGTCACTTATTTTAACAATTACTTCATATCAGTTCTATTTAAGGTTTCTAAAATTGAGTAACACATTATTGGGAGCTTCTAAACTAATCTCAGATTTGTATAGTTATGGTACAAAACATCAAGATACTATAAGCTCATAAGAAAAATGTTCTTGGGATGATTGTTATAGAATTAGGATCAGTGGGATTTCAAATGGAGAGTGATTATAGTCCAATATGAGATTTTGGGAAAACTCTTACTTTGATTAATATTTCACCATTCCTATATGAGATCCAGTACTAAGATATCAATAAAGTAGTTTAACAGTTCTGTTCACCAGAAGAATCTCCGATTCATTTAAGGAAGTAAGCACAGATACAGCTTGCATTTCTCATTATAAAAAATACTTTTGCAATATTAACACATTCTTAAGGAATTGTCTCAAGCTGATGCTATGAAAGCGATAATAGGATCATTATACAAAAGAGTCACTCAGTACAGGGTGGCCAGCACATCCAAGAACTACCAGCAAAGGCTAAATCTTTTTTTCCTTGCTTTCAAATCTGATCCCCCAATGCCTTGAAGGTCTCAATCACCCCTTCTTCTTGTTTGGTGAGTAGACTACAGGTACACATAGACAATAACTTGAGTTGCCATGTGAGCTGTTGACCATCTCTTTCATTTTAAACATCTTAATAATTAAATGATGGCTACACCTCCTGATTTACATATTATTCATCGCATATCTGGGAAGCATATGAATGGAAGGATAGTACAATCTGAAAAATGTGGCTTTTGTTGTCATAGAGACAAGTGTTTGAATCATACTCCACTGTTTAAGTTCTTGATAAAATTACATAACCTCTTGTAACTTCATTGTGTTCAACTGTCACATGTAGATTCTGATATTTGTCAAATTATGTTTTAGTGAGAATTAAATAGGACTAGCACTTTGTGCTTACTTAATAAATAGCCCTCTTCTACCCGACTTTGGCAATCAATAAGTGAATCTCAAGTACTTTATTTTTAGTCTCCAAATAACCTCTTCTTTCTTCCAAAAATCATTTAAATAAAATAATGTGTTTATTCAGTTATTTTTTCAGAAAAAAAGCAAGCAAAAGGCCCAGACAGACCCAGATCATTATAGAGAAATTCTATCACATCTTTCAAGTTCAGGTAACAATATTATCTCTTCCATAGTAGCCCAATTAGAATATAGTGTTGCACGTAAAAAGAAAAGTTATTTTTAAAGTTTTTTAAAACTGCTACTCACATGTGACAAAGACTATCTAAAAAGTTTATGGATTTATCTTACTTATAAATATTGATTAAAAATCACAAATAAAATATTAGCAAATATAATTTAGTAAGTAACCCATTATAAAACTAATATATTCTGACCAAAAGTATCTTGTAACAAATTGAATACTGGGTCAGTATTAAAATATATATTGATATAATTCATCACATAAATCAATGTATTAAAATAAATTATATGATCACATGCTTATATGCTGAAAAGACATTTTTAAAAAATTCCCCACCCATTTATCATTGGAAAAGCCTCAGCAACATAGGGATTGATTGATATTGCCTCCGTATGATTAAACTACATGTATCTCAAAGGAAGAACCAGCGTCATGCTCAATAAGGAAACACTAAAGTCAGGAATCAGGTAAAAATCCTACCCACAGTCCATACTATATAATATTGTATTCAATATTAGCCATTGAAAGTAGAAATGTTAAAGGCATACAAATTGGAAAGAAGATGGCAAAATGATCATTGTTTTAGATATCACTGTATACCCAGGTTGTGAGCACTTGCTTTCCAATGTATCTCCTTCATTGAATTTTGAAAAAGTTCCTTGCCAGGTTTCCTTTGGCACTTCCTAGAGATGTCGAATATAGGTTAGAGCTATTGAGACTTAAAAAAAATTGGATTCAAGGGGTACAAGTGCAGTTTTGTTACGTAGCTATATTGTCTGATAGTGAGGTCTGAGCATCTAATGAGCCCACCCACAGGTGCTGAGCGTGGTACCCATTTCAACCTTTATTTCCTCCCTCTTCCTCACCCGTTCAATAGTCCCCAATGTTTGTTGCTCCCATTCTTGTGCCTGTGTGTACCCAATGTTTAGCTTACATTTATGGGTGAAAACATACAATATTCAGTTTTCTATTTCCGTGATAATTCACCTAAAATGATGACCTTATGGAGAGATGCTTTTAGAAATAGATTGAGTATAGAAGAGGTGGACTCACACCTCTTCTCCCTGATCAGCATCTCCTTTCTGAGAGCCGAGACATTCAGATATTAAGGGAGGACGACCATGTTGCTGATATTAACAGTCCACTGTTTTTGTGTCTGAACCACACTTGATCACAAATATAAAGTGAAGGACGACTCTAAATATGGTCAAAGGGAAATAAGTACCTAGCCAGGAAGGTTGCTAGAGTCACTAGTTTCTCCTAGTTTCCCTTAGTTTGTCTGTTGAAGAAAAAGGATCCACTCAGTTCAGTTTCTTAGCTTCATCTCAAATTTCCTTTTATTCTGTATGAAATAAGAGTAGAGAAATTAAATAAAATGGTTGGGACTCTTCTTTCAAAGCATTCTCTGAAGACATAGAAGGGAGAGTATGGAGGCAGTGATAAAAATTCACGTTTTTGGTACATTATATACAGGTGGGAGTGGAGGGGACACATAAAGCCCAGGCTTCTTTGCCAGTGTACAATGCATCCATGTTACCAACAATCATTTGTATCTCCCAAAAGCCATTGAAATTAAAAAATTTAAAATATTTGCCTTTTTCAGAATGTCAAGTAAATATATCAGTATGTGGGTTTTAAGACTGACCTTTTTTCAATTAGAAATATACATTTAAGATTAAAGAGTAAAAGCCATGCCAAAAAATAAAAAATACCTCTAAAACAAAATCCTTTTATAATTATTCCATAATACCCATAATTCTTGCTAAAGTTGCAGAAGCAGACATCTAGATAAATAGACAAATATCTAGGCTAAAATGATATAAATATTATAATAGATTGTTACACCTCTATCAATACAGGAAAATTCAGTACAGATTATGATAAAAATTAGGTACCATGAACAAGAGGTCCCTTAGTTTCTCTGTACCAGTTAAAGTAAATTAGGGAAGCAGATTAGCATAAAAATTATCTCACCCATATAATGTCCATTTGTATACCTAATCCTGACTTGTACCCTACATCTTTAACATTTTAAAAAATGGAAAAAAAAAAGAATAAAATTATCTCTTGCAGAACTTAGATTTACAACCCTGGGGAAAATATATTAAATGAAACTCATGGGTTGTTTCTAATTCAGAATGACACTTAAGAATATATAGAAAAAAATACTCAAAAGAACTTACAGAAGCAACGCAAAACTGCAAAACAGAAATAGTACATTCTTTGAGTTATATATTTTTAAAAGTCTGTTTTGAAAGAAGGGTTGCAATGTCCTTGAAATATATCATTGTTTTGCAGACAAGAATCAATATGCCTTTCCTTACTCTGAATGTATAACGTTTAAATTTCTATTAAGAATATGACCCCGGTCATCCCAGGTGCTCTGTCTTGCTCTCCAACAATACCCAGTATCTCTGCTGCAGGCTTGGTCGTCCTGTGACCTTCAGGCCCTGGGAGTCTGTAGGGAGGACGTCAGGACGCCCGGAAGGTACAACATGTCCAGATAACCCCCCTTGAGAGGAAATTCCAGTGAAGAAGTGAATGAAGAAGAAATGACTGATTCTCAGGGGCTGTTGACATTCAGGGATGTGGTAATAGAATTCTCTCTGGAGGAGTGGAAATGCCTGGACCCTGCTCAGCAGACTTTGTACAGGAATGTGATGTTAGAGAATCACAGAAATCTGGTTTTCCTGGGTCTTGCTGTCTAAGCCACACCTGATCATGTGTCTGGAACAAAGGAAAGAGCCCTGGGATGTGAAGGGACACAACGTGTTACAGAAACCCTCAGATCTTCATGGACAAACAAAATTTCATACTGGAGGGAAATCCTACAAATGTGAAGAATATGACAAAGAGTTTAATTGGTACTCAAGTTTTATTCAGCATCAGAGATTCCACACTGGAAAGAAACCCTACAAATGTGAAGAATGTGGCAAAGTCTTGTTCACTAAAAAAGGATTTATTAGACATATGAGGATACATACTGGAGAGAAACCCTACAAATGTGAAGAATGTGGCAAAGCCTTTTTCATTAAAAGACTATTTTGTGAACATGTGACAATCCATACTGGAGATAAACCCTATAATGTAAAGAATGTGACAAAGGCTTTAGAACATACTCAAATCATTCTTGACATCAGAGAGTCCATACTGGAGAGAAACCCTACAAATGTGAAGAATGTGGCAAAGCCTTTTTAACTAAAGGAAAATGTACCAAACATATGAGGAACTGTACTGGAGAGAAACCCTACAAATGTGAAGAATGTGGCAAAGCCTTTTCCACCAAAAGACTATTTTCTGAACATATGACAATCCATACTGGAGATAAACCCTATAAATGTAAAGAATGTGACAAAGGCTTTAGAACGTACTCAAATCATTCCCGACATCAGAGAGTTCATACTGGAGAGAAACCCTACAAATGTGAAGAATGTGGCAAAGCCTTTTTAACTAAAGGGAGATGTACTGAACATATGAGGATCCATACTGGAGAGAAACCCTATAAATGTGAAGAATGTGGCAAAGCCTTTTTAACTAAAGGAAAATGTACTGAACATATGAAGATCCATACTGGAGAGAAACCCTATAAATGTGAAGAATGTGGCAAAGCCTTTTTAACTAAAGGAAAATGTACTGAACATATGAGGATCCATACTAGAGAGAACCCCTACAAATGTGAAGAATGTGGCAAAGCCTTTTTAACTAAAGGGAGATGTACTGAACATATGAAGATCCATACTGGAGAGAAATCCTACAAATGTGAAGAATGTGGCAAAGCCTTTTTAACTAAAGGGAGATGTACTGAACATATGAAGATCCATACTGGAGAGAAACCCTACAAATGTGAAGAATGTGGCAAAGCCTTTTTAACTAAAGGGAGATGTACTGAACATATGAAGATCCATACTGGAGAGAAACCCTACAAATGTGAAGAATGTGGCAAAGCCTTTTTAACTAAAGGAAAATGTACTGAACATATGAGGATCCATACTAGAGAGAAACCCTACAAATGTGAAGAATGTGGCAAAGCCTTTTCTGTTAAAAGACTATTTTTTGAACATATGACAATCCATACTGGAGATAAACCCTATAAATGTAAAGAATGTGACAAAGGCTTTAGAACGTACTCAAATCGTTCTCGACATCAGAGAGTCCATACTAGAGAGAAACCTTACAAATGTGAAGAATGTGGCAAAGCCTTTTTAACTGAAGGGAGATGCACTGAATATATGAGGATCCCTACTAGAGAGAAACCCTACAAATGTGAAGAATGTGACAAAGGCTTTAGTAGCTACTCAAATCAAATTTGACATCAGAGAGTTCATACTGGAGAGAACTGTTACCAATGTGAAGAATGTGACAAACTCTTTTTCTCTTATAGAGGATTTGCTGAACATAAGAGGATCCATATTGAAGTGAAATCCTAGAAATGTGAAAAATGTGACAAAGCATTTCTGTGGCACTCAATTATTACTCGACATCAGAAAATCCATACTAGAGGGAAATCCTGAAAATATAAAGAATGAGGATAAGCTCGTTGGCTCAGACTGCAACTCCAGCAGTTTGGTATTCCGAGATGAGTGGATTGCCTGTGCCTATGGGTTCCAAACAAGCCTGGGCTACTTGGCGAGACTACCTCTCTAAAATAAATCAAAAAATTAGCTGGGCATGGCAGTACACACTTGTAGTTCTGGCCACTAGGAAGACTGAGGTGCAAGGATTGCTCGAGCCCAGCAGGTCAATGCTGGGGTGGCCGTGAGTGTGCTGCTGCACTGTAGCCTGAACCACAGAGTGAATATCCAACTAAAAAAGAATTATAAAGCATGTGGCGAAACTTTTAAGTGTACTCTAACTTTTCTCAACATCAGAGAATTCATACTTGCTAAATACTGTATAATTATTGAAAGAATATTTATCAAAAAACAAGCCATACAGAGCATAATCAATTAGCTAAATGATATGTTTGCATGTTGAAGAAGATCAGAAGATTGATATTTCATTTGAGAGGCGTAAGTATAATCCATATACACTTTTGATTTTTTACTGACAGAATTTGAGAGGGTTTTTTTGGAGAACTAATGTGATTTATTTAACTCAAACTACGTGATCCTATGCCTTCATTCCTTGTGTTTATGTAGAAGCATGTGATCAATTGTTTCTACATTACAAGCTTGACAGACCCTTCTAGGTGAGCATCATTCTTCTCAACTTTTCTTGGATCATGAAGAACTCTGAAATGCAAAATGCATTAAAAGATCCAGGTGGAGACATTCCTTATGGCTCACATTGATCTGTATTGCAAGTTCTACATGAGTAGGTTCTCAGATTAATACTTTTGTTCACTGAAATAAAAGACAAACATTCAGAGTTTTAGAAAACAAGTAACTTGCCAATTGCATGTGTAAAAAAAATGAGGGCAGTTTATTAATATTCTGATATTAAAGTATAAGTAGAGATCTTTTGACAGATATCAGAGAAAAGATAATTGCTGACTGAAATGGTGTATCATGTAAATTTTTGTTTAGCAAATAATTAGCCTCAGTTTTGAAAATTGAAGCAAGGTACACTCTCACATATATCACCCTAACAGAAGTACAGAAATGATTTTAGAAAGTTTGTAATCTGGGCAAGTGCTGTGGCTCATGCCTGTATATTCCAACACTTTGAGAGGCCAAAGCAGGAGAATTGCTTGAGATCAGAAGTTCAAGGCCATACCGGGCAACATATCAGAAGCCCATCTGTACAAAAAGAAATCACAAAGAAGTTTGTGATCTGTTTATACTAGTAACAGATAGCAAACTTTGGAATGTTTATTTAGACTATGTGACCTTAATTTGTTTTAATAAAGAAATTTTTTTACTTTAAAAAAAAAAAAAAGAATATGACCCCTTTTACTTTTTTAAAAAAGTGTCATACTCAGAGACAAATCCAGGCTTGGTGAGGCCTCAACCATATACAATTTTTTTTTTGAGTTGAAGTCTCACTCTTTTGCCCAGACTGGAGTGCAGTGGCCGCTCCCGGCCACCGCAGCCTCGACCTGCTGGGGTCCGGTGATCCTTCCGCCTCAGCCTTCCAAGTAGCCAGAGTTACAGGCATGTGCTCCCATGCCCGGCTGATTTTTTGATTTATTGTAGAGATGAGGTCTCACTGCCCAGGCGGGTCTCGAACCCGCGGGCTCAGGCAATCCACTCACCTCAGCCTCCTAAAGGCACGGGATTACAGGCTGAGCCACCGGGCCCGGCTAGTCATATACAATTTTAAGGCCCTCTTTAAAAAAAAATTGCAAAATTGCAATCATAAAAATAGGTTTGAAATTGAATATCAATGTAAAGTATGAAAATAAATCCCTACAAATAACTCAAGTCCCTCTCTTCTGAGACCTCTTTAGGCAATTCTTTATTAAATTTCTTTATTAAAACAAATTAGGCAATTCTTACTGCCTGACTTACTTGCCTGAACACTATATAAATCTTAGCAATCTCATCACTCACAGAGACAGGCACAGTTAGAGATACTGAAGGTTAAGCTTCATCAGGTTCATGGAAAATCTACCTGTGGTTCCATTCTAAGTCACTCTAGGGCATATCAAACTAGCAAAGCAATAGCAAATTTAGTCCTTACTATATAGTCATGCTTTCTTTCAAGTGTTACGCATTGACACCAAGTTTAAAATAAACGCCTAGCCTACATTTTAGTAACTTTTCCCTCCTGGAAAAGTGGTTCTTGGTGTTAGTTACATATCAGAAGGATCCAGGCCACAGTCGAAAAATGTCAATTCCAGGATGGGCATGGTGGCTCAAGTCTGTAATCCCAGCACTTTGGGAGGCCAAGGTGAGAGGATTGCCTGAGCCCAGGAATTTGAGACCAACCCAGGAAACTTGATGAGGCCTTGTCTCTACAATAAAAAATAAAAAAATTAGCCAGGCGTGGTAGCGCAAGCCTGTAGTTCTGGCTACTTGGAAGACTGAAGGACACCCAGAGCCCAGCAGGTCAATGCTGGGGTGGCTGTGAGCATGCTACTGCACTCCAGGCAACGGAGTGAGACTAAGACTCATAAATAAATAAATAAATAAATTAATTAATTAATTAATTAATTAATTAATTAAAAAAAAATACCAATTCCTGAAGCTCACTCCAAGAGGTTCTGATTTCATTTACCCTTACTGGTGTCTAAGCATCGTGTCTTTTAAAAGCTCTTAAGGTAAGCCGGGCTCGGTGGCTCAGCCTGTAATCCCGCGCCTTTGGGAGGCTGAGGTGAGTGGATTGCCTGAGCCCGCAGGTTCGAGACCCGCCTGGGCAGCGAGACCTCATCTCTACAATAAATCAAAAAATCAGCCGGGTGTGGTAGCGCATGACTGTAATTCTGGCTACTCGGAAGGCGGAGGCGGAAGGATCGCCGGAGCCCAGCAGGCAAGGCTGCGGTGGCCGGAAGCGGCCACTGCACGCCAGTCTGGGTGACAGAGTGAGACTCCAACTCAAAAAAAAAAAAAAAAAAGCTCTTAAGGTAATCTGAATATGTAGACAGAGTCAAGAATCATTGGCCTAAACAGTTGTAAGATTCTAAAGTGTTTATCATATTTGGCCAATAATATCTACATTCTGACTGACTTGAAAATATACAGTACATTTATTCTTAATTTCAGATAGCTCAAATGATTAAACTAACTGCAGATATTTTTTTCTGTTAGCATTCTAATTTATTTTTAATTGACAAATAATAATCCTATATATTTATGGGGTACAATGTGACATTTTTATCAATGTATGCATGTTTTAAAATTTTGTATTAAAGATGTGGGGTACAATTCAGGGTTAGATATACAAATGGTCATTGTACAGGTAAAGTTTGGGCCTCACTTTGGTATCTAGTTTACATAGTTTGACATCAGGTATCCTTATTGATGAAGTGTGCCATGCCCCAGCAGTTTCCCATTATTTCCAATCCCTTTCTAATAGTATTATGAAAATTGTTCAGGGTCTGTTTATGAGTGAGAGCATGTGGTAGTCAGTTCTTTGTTTCTGTGATGGATCACTGAGTATTATTCACTCTAAGTCCATCCAAGTTGCTGCAAAGTTCATATTTTTGTCTTTCTCTATGGCTGCGTAATATTCCATGGTGTATATGTACCACATTTATTTTTTAGCCAGTCCACTTTCAATAGGCAGCACGGTTGGTTCCATGTTTTTGCTATCATGAGTAGAACTACAAAGAAAATGCATGTGCAGGTATCTTTTTCATAAAATGATTTGAGTTTCTCCAGATGTATTCCCAGAAGGGGGATTGCTGAGTTGTATGGGAGGTTGATTTTTAGATAGAAATCACTACACTGTTGTCCACAGAGGTTGTACTACTTTACACTCCTACCATCAGTGTAGAAGTGTTCCCTTTTCCCTGCATCCTCTCCAGCATCTGTTGTTTTTTGAGTTACTGATGATGGCCAATCTGACTGGAGTTAAGTGGTATCTCAGTGTGATTTTAATTTCCTTGATGACCAGTGAGGCTGAGCATTTTTAAATGTATCTGTTGTCTGCTCTTATGGCTTTTGTGAAGTGTCTATTCATAACTTTTGCCCACTTTTAAATTAGACTGTTTGGTTTTTTTTTTCTTTTTGGCATGTTTTAGTTCCTTGCAATTTCTCATCTTTAACAAAGTCTCCACTAGCAACCACTGGGGAGAGAAGAACTCATTCAGTAAATGGTGCCGTGAAAACTGGCTGATCACACACAGAAAATTAAAACAAGACCCCTACCTATCACCATGCAAAAAAATCAACTCTAAATGGACCAAAGACCTAAATGTAAAACCTCAAACCTCAATCTATAAGAATCTTAGAAAATACAGGAGACACCCTTATGGAAATTGGAACTGGGAACCAATTCCTGACCAAAACCCAAAGTGCCCATGCCATAAGAGATAAGATAGATGAGCGGGAGACCTCATCAAACTGAAAAGCTTATGCAAAGTGAAAGAAACCATCAAGAGCAAGGAGACAGCCTACATAATGGGAAAAAAAACTTGCCAACTGCATATCAGACAAAGGTCTATCTGTAGATAGTAAGTGCCCACTTAAGAATTCCCCAAGCAGAGGAGAGAGGAGTACCACCCCCCCCCCAAATTTGGAAAATACCAACTTTTCTTTTTCCTAGAAAAAGAGGGAATGGACAAATAAGAAAGGATGTGTCACATTATTTTTTTTTAGGATGTGATATATTTTGATACATTTTACCAACTACAGTAATAAACTGAAGAAGGAAAAAATTAAAAATAATTGAAAAAGAAAAGCACCAAGTCAGGTGATTGAATGTGAGTAGATATTAAATATTCCTGGATGACTCAAAATTGCTAGTGTAGCATAACTGTAGGTGGGGAATTTTTTACAGATATCAAATTAATGTTTCTGACAGCATGACATTTTATGACATGATAAGTTCTGTCATTTTGATTTTCCTTTCTTCTTTTTCTTTCTGTTTGATTTAATGGAAAACATGAATTTTCTTGGACTATTGTAGCAATTACCATTCAGCCATTAAGTCTACAAAATAGGAGACAAAATGGCAAAATAAAAAAGTCAAACAAAATGCTGGAATTTGAGAAAAATACCAAAGTATTTTTCTTAAGGTAAGAAAAAAATCATTTGCCCCACTTTGAATAAAAATAGAAAGTGTCAGCTTGACATTTTTAAATCTTACATTTTGATATTCAGTGTGAGCTGAATTCCACTTGGCTCCAGATTTGGCAAGGACTGAAAGCAAAAATGATGTCTATACATATGAAAATAAGTTGAGAGTTGGGAAAATGACCTAATTTGGTTGTCTTCAAACGTCATTTTGCTTTGGAATTCTTTCTTTCAACCAAATCTTACTCAAAAGCTGAGTGGGGAAACAGGCATAGCCAAATTGACCTGGGTGGTAAGGAACTTGGAAAAGTTGAGACAGGACTTTGATGGTTGGGGTGAAAGTGCCTCATGATCTTTCTCTTACCTTTTTAGTAACCCTGAGGCCCATCTCAGACCCACAAGAAGGACATACAATCAGTCTAAAACCACTAAACCAGGAAATTTGGGACCCAGATTCTAACAAAATATATTCTCCTCTTTTTCTCTCTCTCAGAGAAGATGATCTATTCCACTAGTATCCATAGTGGTAAGCTAATAATGCTTTATTTTCTTTTTCTGAATTTTAAAAACCTTATATATTTCTGAAATACATATAAATTACACATTTATACAAAACTAATACAAAGAAAGTTAAACACCATTTGCTATTTGCCAGTGCTCCCTGCATCATTTTACCATTTCAAATAAGCCTAATATATCCCTCTTGAACTTCCAGGGGATTCTACTTGTTATAACCTAGCTATTTGGGTAAAAAACGACAGTTTAAAAGTTGGACGTTTTAAAAAGTATGTCAAATTTTAAACAGGTTTAAAATATTACAATAAGCAAGGTTTAAAACATATGATCAAAATAACATCACAGGTTGTTGTAAAAGAATAATTTGTATTCATTTAACCAAAATGGTAATTTAAAAAAATCTCAAAAAGCAAAAATATTTACTTTTTAAAATTAAAAATAATTAAATTTAGTCTATTTTATTTTAAAGATGCAGGGTACAATTCAGGATTAGATATACAAATGGTCATCATACAGGTAAAGATTGGGCCTACCTTTGGTTCCCACTTTGCCTGGTTAGAGATCAGGTACACTTATTAATGTTATGTGCCCCTGCTTCCCTTGGCAGTTTCCAGCTACTGCCAAACCCTTTCTTATAGTATTATAGTAATCAGGGTCCACTTATGAATGAGAGTATATGGTACTCAGCTTTTTGTTTCTGTGATAAATTACTAAGTATGATAGACTCTATATCCATCCAAGTTGCTGTGAAGTCCATAATTTTGTTCTTCTTTATGGCTGCATAATAGTCCATCATGTATATGTGCCACTTTTTGTTATCCAGTCCAGTATCGATGGGCAGCACTGTTGGATCTATGCTTTTGCTGTTGTAAATAATGTTATAACAAATGTGCCTGTACAAGTATCTTTTTTTCTATCTTGCTAATGTGCAAACTCTGTGAACCTATTTTCATTTGTATTTATTTATTTTAAAAATTTTTTTTTTAAAAATTTTTGGGTACAATTAAGGATTAGGTATATACATAGCATCATTACAGATAAAGTTTGGGCCTCCTTTGGCCCCACTTCTCCTGGATTGAGGTCAGGCACCCCTATTGATGTTATGTTCCCTCCCCTCTCCTGGCAGTTTCTGATACTCTCAATTCCTTTCTTACAGTATTATGGCAAATGTCTAGTGTCCATTTATGAGGGAGAACATGTGGTACTCAGTTCTTTGTTTCTGTGATAGATCACATGATGGAATATTATGTAGCTATAAAGAAGGACAAAATTATGGACTTTGCAGAAACTTGGGATGGATTTAGTGTCTATTATACTCAGTGATCTATTACAGGCTCTGTGACTCTAAAACACACCATTTAAATGTGAAATACAACTGAATTTATGCTACATTTACTAATCACCTTCTATATAAAGGATTTTATTAGGAGCTACAGGTATCAAAGACCAATTAAAGTGAGAGGCGGTATAAAAGCTTAGAGAGAGATCTTTTCATCAAATTCACATATTAACTATTGTTTGAAAATATAAGGTCTGCCAGACACTATTCAAGGCACTTGGGAAACATAATGACAAAAATAGACAAATTTGTGAGCCTGTCAAAGATCTTACATTCCAATAGGGAAAGATCGAAAATAAAATAAAATAAACATTGTGAATAACTAATATGAGAAGGTAACATGGATAGAGGAAGAGCATCTGGGAATGTGGAAGTGTGGTTGCAATTTCAAATAATGGGCTGACCATGGGTCTTATTGAGAAGTTAATGTTTTAGAAGACTTGAAGTAAATGATGGAGTTAACCATGAGGCTATCTGATAAATAACATCCTAAGCAAAGGGGACAGCCAGTATATAGATCCTGCAATGAGAGCTTTCCTTCTTGGGGGAATGGCAAGGAAGCTGCTCATTATTTAAAGAACATATTAGTAGGATCTGGGGTCAGAAAGTTAGTGAAGAGTGGACAAACACAGCAGATCACAGAGGCCTGATATATCATCGTAAAGTCACTGGTTCTTACTCTGGGTGCATTAGTGATCTAACACAAGGATTTGGGTAGAGGAGTGATTTTATGCCTTGACTTTCCTATTACAACAATTATTCCAGCTGCTGTGCAGAGTCTAGAATGGGGGCTGGAGAAAGGGCTCGTGCAGAAGCACGTGAACCATTTTTAGAAGGCCACTTTTAATAACGCAAGTGAGAAAATGATGGTGATGTGGACTAGGAAAGTGATGGGATTTGAAAGTATTTTAGATATTGAAGATAGAGAAAACAGAATTTCTTGGCCTATTGAATGGCTGAGTGGTATAAGAGAAAGAGAGGGGGATACTCCAAGTTTTGGGGCCAGGAAAATTGGAATGTTGAACTTGACATCAACTGAGATTGGGATTGGTTGAGCAGTTTTGAAAAGGTAGGTTAGAACTTTGTTTTGGCCATATTAGGTATTGAAGTCTACTAGTCGTTTAAGCAAAATTGTTGAATGAGTTGGAGAAATACATTAGCAATTTCAGACATAGATCTGGAGTGAGGATAAATATTCAGAAGTCATTTTCAAAAAATGGATGATATTTCAATCCCCAAGTCTAACAAGGTCACCAAAAGTGTGAATATAAATGAAATGAAAAAATATGGAAGAAAACTTTGGGGCAACATTAATAGATTGAAAAGGTTTAATAAAATAAAGCGGGGAAAACGGATTAGGGAAATCGTGTCTTTCTCCGGTAAAGTTTCCTTCCCCCCCCCAAAAAATCTCCTGGTTTTAAAGGTCAGGAAACCCCCCTTTATGTAAATGGCCTCCCCCCCCCAAATTTTCAGTAAATTTGGGGCCCTTGCCTGTAATGAGAAAAAAGGGGGAGGGCCAGGGAAGGTGGGTTTTAAAATTTATTTTAAATTGGATTAAAATTTAAAAAATTTTCCTTTTTTTTGGATTTTTTTTGGTTTGGGGGGGATTACCCTTTTCCAGGAAAATTGGTTGCTCTTGACATCAACTTTGGGAAATTTTCAGTTTTTTTTTTTTTTTTGGTTGGGTCCCCTTTCCCAACGGGAATTTGGATTTTGGTTTTTTTCCCCCCCGCCCCCTCTAATTTCCGGGCCCCCTTCCCCTTACCTTTTTAAATACCAATTTTTAACGGGGACCGCTCCCAACCCCCGTTTTTTTTTTGGAAATTGAAAGGGAGGGGGTTGGTTCCCAGGGGGCTCAACCCCGGGGTCGGGAATCCTTAACTTCAACCCACCCTCCCCCCCAATTAAACCAAAAACCAAAAAGCCCGGGGGTTGACCCCAAATTTTAAAAGGGAAAAAACCAAAAACCGTTTTGGAAAAAGGTATTGAAGTAAAAAAAAGCCATTTAAAAAAGTTAAAAAAGGGGGGGGAAAAAAGAAAGAAATCTAAACAAAATAAGAAAAACCAAAAAAAGGAGGGGTTTTCCCCCAACCCCTGGGGGGGCAAAACTAAAAATAAATTAAATGAAAAAATTTAAAAAAAAAAAAACTAAAACCCAATTAAAACATTAATGGGAAAGGGTTTAAAAAATTTGGGGAGCAAAGGAGAAATTAAAAGTTTTTTTTGGGGGAAACATAAAAAAATATTTTTTAAATTTTTTAAAAATTAAATAAATTATAACCTTTTTGGAAAAAAATTAGAAGCAAAAAAAATCTGGTTTTGGGGAGAAAAAATGGAATTAACCCAAATCAAAAAACCAGAAATTGAAAAAAGGAAAAAAACCTTAAGAGTGGGTTTTAAAATTTTAAAAACAAATAAATAATTGGTTTTGGGGCAAAAGAAAAAGGGAAAACACTAACCAAATTATGGGTAATTAAAAAAAACTTTTTCCAGTTAAAAAATTTTTTAAACCCAAAAAATTCAAAATGCCAACTAAAAGAAATTAAAAATTTTTAAAAATTCCCAAAAAAGTGGAAAAAAAAAAAACCCTTTTCCCTTCAAGGGCCAGTTAAACCCCATAAACCTAAAATTTCCGGCTTTCCAAAAACCCCCACGGGGTTTGGGGCCCCTAATTTTCTTAAAAAAAAAACAATTTCCCCCAAAGAAAAATTTCCCCCAAGCTTTTCCTTTTCCAAAAGGGGCTTTTTTTTTCCCAAAGATTTTTAACCCCCAAAATTTACTTCCCAAAATATCTCCTTTTAAAAAAAAAAAAAACCGGAAAAAAAAAAAAAATTTCTTCAAAAAATTTTTCTTTCAGGGAAAACCCAAAAAAAAAGAAAAAAAAAAACCAATAAAAAACAACCCCCTATAAAACCTATTTTAGGGGGGGAATTAATTTTCAAAAATTTGGTTAAGTGAAGGTTTAAAAGGCCCCATAAAAAAATTTAAATGGAAAAGGGAAAAATTTTCCCAAAAATTTTTTGGGTTTAAAGACCCCTTTTTTAAAGGGTTTTTTTTCCCAAATTTAAATGGGGTTTGGGTTTTTCGGGGAAATAAACCCAAAAAGAAAGGGGGAATTGGATTTTTTTCAAAAAAAAGAAGAAAAAATTTTATGGGGCCATTTTAAATTTTGGAAAAAAAGGAAAACGGGGAAATACCAACCCAAATTTTTATTCCCCCCCAACTGGTTTGTGCCAACTTTAAAAAGCGGCCTTTTTAAAATTTAAAAAAGTATTGTTAAACACCTCAAAATTTTAATTTTAAAAAGATGAAAGGAAAAAATTTTCCAAGGGGGGTTGGAAATAATCCTTCTAAAAATTTTGGAATTAAATTTGGGGTCCCGGGGGAAACATTTTTTAAGCCCAAAATTTTTTTTTCTACCATCCCCTCCCTAAGATTTTGGTTTTTTAAAAATTTGGAAAAAATTTCCAAAAAAAATTTTAAAAAAAGGGTTTTTTAAATTTAAATGAAAATTTGGAAACCAATTAAAAAAAATCATTAAAAACCCCCAAGGCCCCCCCAGAAACAAAGGGGGACCTAAAAGCATTGCAAAAACTAGGGTCAATAGGAAAAAAAAAGATGCCCTAAAAACGGGAAAAATAAGAAAATTTAAAAATCCCCGGGGAACATTAAAACCCCAATAAAAAAACCCCAAAAATAACAAGGAAAAAAAGGGAACCCCAAATTTTTAAAGTAAAAAAAGGCCCTTTAAAGGAAGTTAAAACGCCAAAAAACCCTTTTCGGGAAAATAAATTTAAAAGCCCAAATTGGACTAAAGGTTTAAAAAGAAAATTTTAAAAAAAATCTTAAATAAACAAAAATTTTCGGGGAAAGGGAAAAAAGAGGGGCCCCGTCAGAGCCCGAAAAAAAAAAAAAACCCAAATAAAAAATTTCAGAAAAAAAAAAAAGAACCGGGGACCCTTTGGGTCATTAGGCCACATTTTTTTTTCCTTTAAAAAAGGGAAAGGAAACTTTTACCCCAACCTCCATTAAAAAGAAGTTGAGACCCAAAAAAAATTTTTTAAGGGTTAACAGGGGAATAAAAAAACCAAAAAAAAATTTGGCCAAAGGGGTTTTCCCAAAAATTCAAAATTTTTAAGGGGGCTAAACCAACCCTAAAAGGTTCCCCGGGAGTTTAAAAAAAATTTCCCCCTTTTTCGAAAACTCAAAGGGAAACCCAACCAAAAATTTAAAAAAAGGAAAAAGGGGAAATACTTTGTGCTCTAAAAATTTAAAATTGGGGGAAACCCGGTTTAAAAGAACACAAAAAAATTCTTAAGGGGCCAAATTTGGCTTATAACCGGGATGCAAAGGGCGGGGGAAAGAAAAACCTAAAGGTAATTTTTTTTTCCAGGTAAAAAAAAAAACCACAATTTTCCAAAGAAGAAAAATTTTAAAACCCAGTTCTTAAAATAAAAACCCTAAAATTGCTTAAAAAAATTTTCCAAAATGAAACCCCCCCTTTCCCCAAAACCCCAAGGTTTTACCCTTTAAAGGGGACTTGGGGAAACCCTTTTTTAAAAACGGCAAGCCCAAGGGATCCCCCCTTACCCCCCTGAAAAACACGGGTACGGGAAAAACCCTTTTTGGCAAAAATTTGGGGAAAAGGGAAAAGGCAATCAGGGTTTTTCCAAAATAAAAAAGGGCCCTTTCCTCTTTTTGGGAATTTAAAATTTTCCCCTTAAAACCCCAAGGAATTTTTGTCTTTCCCCTTACCTTTTTTTTTGGGAAAAAATTTTCCAGGTTTAAAAAATTTAAATTTGTTCCAAAAGACTCGGTTTTTTTAAAATTTTTTCGGAAAAAAACAAAATTTCCAACAATTTTTTTTAAATAGAACCACAAAAAGAAATCCTTGGGAATTTTCAAACCCAAAGTTAAAATTTAAATTTGAAAAATTAAAAAATCCTCAAAGAAACCAAAATGCCAAAAATTTTGGGGAAAAAACCCCATGCTAAGGGAAAATTTTGGGGTTTTTTTGTTTTCCCAAAGGGAATTTCTCAAATTTAATCCCCAAAATTTGAAATTTTTAGCCTAAAAAAAAAAGGGAAATTAAAAAACAAAACCCCTACCGGGAACCCCTTTAGAAAAAAAAAAAAAAAAAAAGCGGGGGTATAAACCAAAGGTTCCTTTTAAAAAACTAAAATTAAAACGCTTTTTTTTAGGGGAAAGGTTAAAATAATTTTGGGTTCTTAGGAAATTAAATTTTCTAACCCAACCATTTGCCCAAAACCCTAAATTTACCCGGGGGAAAGGAGGCCACGAAATTTGGGGGAAAAAGGTGACCAAGCTTTAAACCAATAATCCCCTACAAAAAAACTTGGATCGGAACCAAAGAAAAAAAATAAACCAAAAAACCTTTAGTTAAAAACCCCGGGAAAATGGTGGAAATTTTCCTAAAAAACCCGGTTTTGGGCCCCATGGAAAGTGGCGGGGGCCTCAAAACCAAAACTTTTTCCCAAAAAACCAAAGAATGTTTTTGGGCCAAGGGGGACCTTTTAAACTAAAATTTCTGAAACCAAAAAACCCAAAGGCAAAAACCCAGCCTACGAACTGGGAAAAATTTTTCCAAAACCCCAATTTTCCCTCCTTACCAAAAGGAATAAAATTTCGGGAAAAAAAACCAAATTTATAAAATGGGAAAAGTTGCGGGTTTTAAAAAGAAAAATTTTTAGAAAAATATTAAAAATTTGTTCCCCTCCAATCATCAGGGGCCAAACCCAAAACATTTTTGGTCCAAACCAAACCCCTGTCAAATCTTTTCAAAATTTTCCTAATGGTTGGGGGGAGGGGGGGTAAAAGGGAAATTTCCACACTTTTTGGGGGGAAGTAAAACCCTGTGAACCTTTAAAGAAATTTTTTCCCTTTCCTTTTCCTTAAAACCCCCCCATTCCCCCGAACCCCCCACTGGGAAATATTCCTCCCCTTAAAAAAAAAGATAGAAGTATTTTTAAGCTTTTCCTGAAAGAAAAAATTTAAAAAAGGGAGGAGGTTTAAAAAATTGGGGTTTAATTAAAAGGAGGGAAATTTCTTTTTAAATTCCATAAAAAAACAAAATTATGAATTTGCCTTCCGGAGGGGCCTTCTTTTGATGATTTCCGAAAAAAAGTTTTGGAAAATACATTTTTTCCCCTCAAAAGGGAAAAATTTAACACCCCAATTTTTAATTTTGGGGGAAAAGTTTACATTTTTTCCTTTTGGGGGGGGTTTTGCTTTAAGGTGAAATTTACTTAAACCCTTTTAAACCCGGGGTTTTGAATAAAATTTTTTTTAAATAAATTCTGCCCCAAATTTCCCAAAAAAATTAAAAAAATTTTAAAAAAATTTTCGGATTTTTTTTTTTTTTTGGGTTTTGAATTCTAAAACTTTAAATTTAAAATGAATTGGAATTCTGGAAAAATAAATGTTGGACTCCGGCCAATTTTTTTTTCTGTTGTTTTAAAAGAATTTTTGGAAACCCAAAGTTTTTTGCTCCTTTCCCCGCTTTTTTTTTTATTTTATTGAAGGGTGGGGTTTTATTAGCCCCGGGACGGGCCTCAACCAAAGGAAAACACCTAAAACCTTGGGAAACAAGGTTAAAGTACCAACCCGGGCCAAAATTTTAAAATTTAATTTGGGAACCCAAAGATAAAAAAATTAAACAAAAAGCCATTTTAAAAAATTCCCCCCTGGAAGGGTTTCTATCTTTGCCCAGCTTTTTGCCCTCATTCCCCCACCCCCTTTTTTTCCGGGATTTCATAAATACCAAACACCCCCCAAATAATAACCCTCCATTTGGGCAAAGGGAAAACCCTTCTTTTTTCGGGAAATTCCAAAAAAAAGATTTTTTTTCAAAAATTTTTTTTTAAAGATCAATTTCCCTTTGTTTAAAACCCTAAATATCTAGAAGGAAGGTTTTTAATTGCCAAAAGGAAATTTTTTTTGGGGGAAAAAATTTAAGTTTTAAAAAAAATAATGTATTACTCCAAAATTCGGGGCCAACCCTTTAGCCTTCTTTTTTAAGGCTCACCACCCAACCAATTTTAGGGGTTTTAAAAACAATGCACAAAGGCACTGAAGGGAATTAAAACTTTTCTAAATTATAATTTTTTGGCCCCCATAAATTAATTGAAAACAATTTTTTTTTTTTTCCCAAAAAACCCTTTTTTTCCACTCCACGAGAAAAATTGGGTCCCTTTGACAAAAAAATGAACTTTTTTTCCCTTGTGTTTTAAAAAAATACGTGGGGATGAAAAAAAAAGGGTTGTTTGGATTTTCTTTTTACATTTTTTCGGGGGCCCATTCGGTCGTCCCTTTAAAGGTGGCTTTTTTTAAAAAGGGGCCCTGGATCTTAAAATTAACATTTTTCCCTCGGAAATGGAAGAAACCCAAAAAAGGTTTTAGGGGCCGCTTAAAACTTTTCTTTTTTTAAAAATATTCCTTTTTAAATTATTTTAAATTTTTGACTGGGAAAATTTTAATGAAAGAAAAGGTTTCCCCCAAAATTTCCACAAATAAAATTTTTATTAAATTTTTCATCTTTTTTGGTTTCCCCCCACTGGGGGCCAGGGGCCTTTTTCATAAATCCCAGCCCCCAAATTTGTTTTTGGGCCCTTGGGATTCCTTCTCCCCCCCTTTCCCAAGGCGGAAAAAGGGATTCCCCAAAACCCACAAGGGAAAGAAAAGGTTTTTCCCTTCCCCATTTTTGGCCCCCGGCTAGGAACCCCCCCAAATGGCCTTTGTGGGGAGCCGGCCACGGGGGCCCAAAATTTGAACCCTTAAATTTGGGAAAAGGGCCGTTGGACCCCGAAAAAAACCCCCTGGATGAAATTCCCAGGAGTTTATTGGGCCCCATTTCCTTTTTTTTTTTCTAAACACTCCCCAAGTTTAACCCGGACCCAAAACCATAAAATCTAGTTGGGCGAAAAAGGGGCAAATTTTTAGAAGCCCCACCCCAAAAATTTTTTACAAAGGGTTTTGGGTTTACAAATTATAATTTCAAATTTTCATGGCCACACCCAAAGGAAGGTTTGACTGGAAAGGTTTCCCGGGAAAAAATTTAGGTTTAAAAAAAGGGTTTTAAAATTGTAAATAAATATTTTAGAAGAAAAAGCCTTTTTTTAAAGGAATCGGCTTGGAAAAAACCATAGCCCAGTAATTTGGACTGGGGAAATTTAAAACATTCGGGGATAACTTTCCTTTATAAAGTAAATTTTAAATTTTATGAATTTTTTTAATTGGCAAAAAACAATCCTTTTAAAAAAGGAAAAAAAGGGTTTTATAAATTTTCAGTCAAAAGTTTGGGGGGTTTTTTTTTAAAGGGATTTTGAAAAGGAAGGGGTTTTTAAAAGAAAACCCATTGATTTTTTTTTGGGTTTTAATTTCTGGGGGTCACCCCTTTTTCCCCTTTGGGGCTTTTGTAAAAAGGGGCCCTTGAATTTCCCCAAAAACCCATGCTTCTCCCCCCCAAAAATTGGAAAGGCCCAAAAAATTCTCCCTTTCTTTTCTTTTTTTAAAAACACCTGTGTTTTCCATTTGGGGAAATTGCCCCTGGAAAATTTCCCCCCGGGGCATTGGGGTTTTCAGCCTTGAGGGGTTTAAGGGGGGAAATCCGGGAGTTCTTTTTCCATTTTAAAATTTAAACCCATGCCCTTTTCTTCTCAGTTAATTTCCCGTTTTTTGGGAAAGGTTTTAAAGGGATTCCGGGCCCCAACCCCCCTTAGGCAGAAAAGATTAAATTCCCCAACCCAAATAAAAAATGGGGCTTTCCTTAACCCCTTCTGGAAACCCGGGGCAAAAATCCCCCAGAGGGGGGTTTGGGTTTTGGCCAAATGGCCAGTAGTGGGCCGGCAGGTGGGCTAAAAAAAAAAATTTTAGGAAATGAGGCGGGAAAGGGAAAAGAAAACTTTTGGAATCATTTTTGCCGAGAAATCAACTGACCACAAGTTTACTCAAAAACCCGAGTTTTTGCTACCAAAAGATCTTTGTAACTCTATTAGTCACTCGGGTTGCTGTCCCAGAGACATCCGGGTAGGTGACTCAAACAAAATCAATTAATGGTCTCTCAGTTGTGAAGGTTTAAAGGGCCAAAAAGGTGCTAACAGGGTTGGTGTCAAATGAGGCCCCCTTTTCCTGGATTGAGATTCTGCCTTCCTGTTGGGTCTTTATAGGGCCCTTTTCCCTTTGCACACGGGGAAGAGAGTTGGGTAGGGGGGAAGGGAGGGGAAGGGTGGGGAAAGAAAAAGAGGAACAAAGAGAAAGAAAGAAAAGAGTACTGTTGTGAACACTGCTGTCTCTATCTCTTCGTCTTATTTTTTTAAAAGCAGAATTTATTGAGAGGACAGAAAAGTTCCCACACTGAGAGGGGACCCAAGGGGTTCCCCTCTTTATCTTTTTAAAAGGGAAAACTAGTTAGCCCTTTTTGGGTTTGGGATCCCACCCTTTTGCCCTCTTTTAATTGAAATTAATTTCCTTAAAGCCCTTCTACAAATACAACCATACTGAAGGCTATGACTTTAATATGAATTTTGGAGGGACACAATCCTGTCCATAGCAGCAATTCACAGGTAAATCCAAAGGTCACTCAAATTCATTGGCCACATATAACCTCTCTGCTTATTTTTTTTTTTTTAGGGGGTTAAAATAAAAAATTGGGGGGGCCCCCCCCATTTTGAGAAAAACCCCCCTTTTTTTTTTTGGAAAAGGGGGCCCCCAATTAACCCCAGGGGACTTAAAGGGGGGAAAAAAGGGTTTAAAAAAACCAAAAAATTTAAACCTGTTTAAAAAATTTTTTTAACTTTATGACACTGGACCCTTTTTTTTAAAGAGAAGGAGCCTTATAAAATATTTGTTGATATATTCTTCACACATGATCGTTCATCAGACCCTACAGTCTTTCTTCACCAAGAAGAGCCCAAGACCATTTGGGAACAATGCCAACATGGCTATGAGATGCTTTCAGCTCTTCTTGCTGACTGGTGCTTTCTATTATGGAGGTCCCTTAAATCAATCCCCTCTCTCCTCTCTTTCTTCTCTCTCTCTCTTTCTTCTTTTCTCTCTCTCCCCTTTCTTCCTTCCCTTTTTCCCATCCCCCCTTTCCCCCTTTCTTTTTCCCCTGTTTCTTTTGGGGGGCCCTCCCACTTTAAAAAATTTAACCCCAAGAAAGGGAGTGTTTCAAATTTAACCCTTCCCTTTTTCTTTTTTTTGGAAAACAAACCAAAGAAAACCCAAAAGGGTTTCAAAAAAAAATCTGAGCCAAGTGTTTAAATTTGGGGATCTATTTTACCCAGGAGGTTTTTGCAATCCTTTAAGGGGCCCCCTTTGAATACATTGGGCCCAGTGAAGCACGGGTTCTCAGTGAAAAATTTTAATTTTTTAAAAAAAGAAAAAAAAAAAAATTTAAAAGAAACCAATTTTATTTTTAAGAAATTTTATTATTTAAAGGGGGACCAAAAAAAATTTTAATTCCACTGGGTTTAGGATTAAAACCCCATGGCCCCAAGGTTTTAATAAAAAACGGGAAAGTCTAATAAGGAAGAAAAACACTAGGGGTTTTGGGAAAATTTAAAAGTTATTTTTTCCCAAGATTGAGGGGTAAAACAATTGGGACATAAAAAACGGGTTTTGGGGGGAACATTAAAGGACAAAGGGAATTCCCAAAAAGGAAATTTTGGTTTTTTTTTTTTTTCCCTCATGTCCTTCCAGTATGAAAAAAAATTTTTTTGGGAACAATGTTTTGTGGTTTGGCCTTTCAGTAAAAATTTAAAACCGTTTTTAAAAAAAATTTGAAATTTTAAAAAACCCCTGGGAAGTTAAAAAAGGTTTTCCCGGGAAAATTTCCTTTTTTTTTTTAAATTTTCTTTCTTTTAAAACCTTTTAAAAAAATTTAAATGCTATAAATTAAAAACCCCCAAACCTCCACCCTGAGGGGCAAAATTTAATTTTTTAAAATTCCCATTTTAAAAAATTTTTCCATTAAAGAATCTTCAAAAACCTTTTTTTTCATTTTAATTAATAAAAATTTTTTTAATTTAAACCAATTTTTTTTGGAGACAAACCCGGCATGTGTGGGTTTAAAGGTAGGGGCTTTTTAGAAAGGGGTGGAGGGGGTTGGGTCCCATTTTAAAGGAAAGGAATTTCCCCAGTTATAGAAAGGGGAACCCCCATCAGTAAAAAATTTTTTTCCCCACCAAAACAGGAATTCCCGGGCAAAGAGTTTTAAATTTTTATTGGTTAAGTTTAACCCCCAACTAAATGGAAAAAATTTCCCAGCTTATTTAAAATACCCCACTAGAAGAGGGGAAAAAACCCAAACAGGGGGGGGATTTCCCAGAAAAAAATCCCGGGATTCCCCAGCAGGGGAGATAACCAGTAAATTTAAAATTTCTTCTGGGGGAAAAACGGGGGATGGGATTTTCAGGAAAGGATGGGAATTCCCCAGAAGAAATGAAATGCCCTTTTTATAATAATCTCTGCAAGAAGTACAATTTTCCCAGTAAAAAATTTTTGTACAATTAATAGAATTTTTTGGGTTTTAGTAAAATATAAAAGGAAAACCCAAAACAATGGTTTAAATTTTCCTGATTTCCAAATTTTTTAAAAATTCCCAGTTACATTTAAAAAATTTTTTATAAGGGGAATAAATTTTCCCAATAAAAGGGGAATTTTCCCAAAATTAGATTGGGGGGGAATATTTTTATTTAAAATTTTTACAAATTTTTTTGCTAAAAAGGGAAACCCCAAAAATTTTTTTTTTAAAGGGGTTTTATTAAGAAATTTTGAATAATTACGTGGAGGGGACAAATTTTCCCCAGCAAAGGTAGATGGGATTTCCCACCCAGATTGATGGGATATTCCCAGCAAAGTAAAAGGGGATATTCCCAGCTAAGAATGGGAAATTCCCACTAAGTTGATGGGGTTTCCCAGCTAGATGGACAGAATATTCTCAGCTAGAGTGGATGGGATATTCCCAGCTAAGTGGACAGGATTGCCCAGCTAGAGTTGACGGGAATATTCCCAGCTAGAGACTTAAATGATTTTCCCCAAACCCCATGCAGCAAGTGTGGAAAAAAAATTTTCCCTGTTTCCCGGGTCTTGTGTCATTCAACATACTCATTACTTCCTAAACTCCTTTCAGCTTTATTTCAAAAACAATTTTTTAAAAATTTGGCTGGAAGGCTTTTGGTAAACTTATGGTCAATTTTGCCCTTTTCCTAAATTTCAGTATTTTAAATATTTAAATTTTTCAAATTTTTTTGGGGGAAAAGAAAGCCTAGTATATGGGAACACAGAATTAATTTTGCCAAATTTTTTATTCTTGACTTTTCTACCTTTTGGAAAAGTCACCGTTTCTTTATCTTAGGTTCCTCATTTTAAAAACAGGAATAATAGTTGCTATTTCATATGTTTTTTATGCTAATTAGAGAAATTCATTTGTGTTTGTTTTCTCCTGCTGTGTGGGAAATTTCTGAAAATGTAGCCTCTGAAGCAAACCCTTTCCCTTTGGGGGTTTTTTTTTGGAAATCAGGGTTGTAACAAAACATGATTCAGTTCCATGCTCTGGTATTATCACAAAGCTGAGATCAAACCATAGATCAGACTGAGTTCTTTGATAGAGGCTCTGGTAACAAAATCTACTTCTTAGCTTGTCCTTCCTGTTGGCAGAATCAGTTTCTTGTGCTTATAGTACTAAGGTCCCTGTTTCCTTGCTGTTTTTCAGTTCAGGGCCATTTTCCAATTCCTAGTGGCAACCTTTTTTTTGGGCATCTGCTCCATTTTTAAAACCCAAATAATAACAATCAAAGATTTTTTATGCTTCAAATATTTGACTTCCTTCAGTGACGGGCCAGAGAAAATTTTCTGCTGACTGGATAAAAAAAAGTGGTACATATACAGAGGGGGTTTTTTCAGCCATAAAGAAGGAAAAATTATGAAGTTTCAGCAACTTGGAAGACTTAGGGGCTATAATACTGATTTATCTATCACAAAAAAAGAACCAAGTTTTGATGTTCTCATTCAAAAGTGGCCCTTTTGAACAACTCTCATAATACTATAAAAAAGGGTTTGGCACTAGTGGGAAGCTGCCAGGGGAGGGTTGGGGGGGCACACTTCATCAACAAGGGTACCTGCATAATGAACATTTGTATACCAAACCCTGAATTGTATCCCAATCTTTAAAATAAAAAAAAAAATGGTTCGGGGGTTTTGGTCGGCCCCCCCCCAAAAAATCTTTTTTTAAGGGTTAAAAATGCCATAGTCCCAAAATAACCTCATCCCAGGAGTAAAATACACCCAAAGGGGACTTGTATATGTGCCCCAAAAAGGGGGAAAATTCCTGGTGGCCATCTTAGAATCCTGCCTACTAAATTGTGTTGTAAAGATTTTAAAAAATTAACCACATACAAAGCATTTAAACATTTTGGTATTGCTCTTTTTACCCAAAATTCATATATAGCATTCCTCAATAGACAGAATCATGAATATTCAAAATCACCAACCTATAGCAAAATTGAACCAACATACTTATTTTTACTATTGTGTTAGGGTAAAATTCTGAATGAAGACTAACACACTCAATTAAGGCTCAGCAAAGCATAAGTAAGATGTTCCCCAAAAGGGCCTCCTTTATGTAACAGAATGCGGGGAATTTCTCTAAACCCAGGGGAAATCTTCTGCCTTTTTCTGGTGCTTTGGGGGTTGGCATAAGAATTATTTTTTTTCATGAGGTGGAAAATAAAAAAAAGGGCGGATTTTCTTATGAATATCCCCAAATCTTTGTTGGTCTTTATTTTTGAATATTCAAATCAGAATTTTCAGCACTAGTAGCCATAGTCACTTAAATTAATGTTTTAAAGTAAGAGACAAGAGAGTATTAATTATACATATGTCATTGTCTTGAGTGTCCTGCAGCTACATGGCCCCCCAATTAGGTTTGTTTTGGAGTTCCTTCTGTGGTCTTTTTTAAAGGGGAAAGTTTGTGTAAGCAAACCAATAGAGGGTTCCATTAACACAGGGGGGACCATCAGTCTGCGGGATGTGGTGAGCCCCAAAAAAAGGGTTTAACAGAAATTTAAAATATTTTCCTGAAAGGTCGGGAAACTTCCTGTTTTAAAAAAGGGTTTCTTTTCTCTTTTCCCAAAAACTTTTCCCCGAAAGGAAAATTTTTCCTGATGATTTTGTTGGACTTTAGATTTTTTTTTTCTTTTCTGTAAGTATAGTGTTTTTTTTTTAAATTTTATTTTATTGTAAAAATATGGGGTACAAGTGAGGATTAATTCAAAAATGGGCCAAACAGGTGAATTTGCCCTTTCAACCTGGCCCTCACTTCCCTGATAATGAACTAAGTACCCTTTGGGGTTGTAAATTGCCCCCCCCCTCCTTTTAAATTTTTTTTTCAGATGCAAAATTTTGAAAATATTTTTTTCCATTCTGTGGTTTTCTCTTTACTCTCTTGATGGTTTCTTTTGCTGAGCAAAAGCTTTTCAGTTTGATGGGGTCCCACTTGTCTTAGTTTTTAGGGCATTTGTTTTGGGACTTGGTAAAGGGAATTTGTTGCCTATTCCAATGTGCATAAGGGTGTATCCAAATTTTTCTTCTAGGATTCTTATGGTTTGAGAGTTTATGTTTAAGTTTTTGTTTCCATTTTAGTTAATTTTTGTTTTGGTGAAAACAAAGATAAAATTTCATCTTTTGTATGTGGTAAACCTTTTTTCCCCAGCACCATTTGCTAAATTGGTCCCCTTTTCCCCAGTGATTTTTTGGGGGTGGTTTGGTTAAAGATGAGTTATTTGGAGAGACCAAATTTTTCCTTCGGGAAACCTTCTTTTCCTGTTCTTTTGGGTCAAATTGCCTATTCTTTTTTCCAAAACCAGCTGTTTTGGTTTTCCTTAAAAAAAGTTTAAAATTTGAAGGTGACACTTCCACTTTTTTCCCCTTTTGTTGAAATTGTTTTGGCTACTTGGGTTCTTTTTTTTTAAATAGGGTTTTTTGTATTGTTCTTCCGGGTTTGAGAAAAATGATGGGTAATTTGATTTGCATTGAATCTGTAGTTTCCCTTGGGTGGAATAGACACCTTTACAATTTTTATTCTTCCAATCCAAAAAAGGGAAAATGTTTTTCCATTTGTTTTTTTATCTTTTATTTTTTGAGCAGGTTTTGAAATTCTCATTGTAAAGTTTTTTCCCCTTCTCTGGGTAGGTGGATCCCAAGGTATTTAATTTTTTGTGTGTTTATTTTGAATAGGATTTTGCTTTTTTTTTGGGTTTATTTGCCAGCTTTTTGCTGGTGTATAAAAAAAAAAAGGTGTTTTTTTCACATGGATTTTTTTACCTTTGAGACTTTCCAAAGTCAATTTTTGGTGCAAGGAGGCTTTTAAGGACTCCCTTGTGTTTTCAAGGTTAAAATCATATCACCCAACAAAGAGGGATATTTTAAACCTCCTTTTTTCCTATTTGGATCCCCTGATTTTCTTCTCTTGCCTGATTTTTCTGGCTAGGCCCTTCCAGCACTTTGTTGAACGGGAGGGGGAGAGTAGACATCCTTGCCCTTTTTTTCCCTTTCTTGGGGGGAAATGTTTAAAAACCCTTCTGCCCATTGAGAAAAAATTTGGCTTGGTTTTTATAATAAATTTTTTAAAATTGTTTTGAGGAATGTTCCTTCTATGCCTAGGTGCTCAGGGTTTTTTAAATCAAGAATGGATGCTGGATTTTGTCAAATGCTTTTTTTGCATTTAATGATATAATCATGTGATTCTTGGTTTTGCATCTGTTAATGTGCGAATTACATTTAGGGTCTTGTGAATGTTGATCCAGCCCTGCATCCCAGAAATAAAGGCCCCCTGGTTTTTTCCAGGGGGTTTTGGATTAATTTTCCTTTTTTTTTTTTGGGGGAAGTGTTGGGGGTTGGAACCCCCCTTTAATTTTTCCTAGAAATTCCTTGTTTTTTTTGAGAATTTTTTGGGTGGCCCCTAAGTTTTCATCCAAGGGAAAATTTGGGGCCTTTTAAATTTTTTTCTTTTTCTTATTGGATCCTTGCCAGGTTTGGATATCAGTATGTTTTGCTTCATAAAATAAGTTTGTTTTTTTTGCTTTGTTTATTCATCTAAATCTGTTAGTAGGGTATTTAGGTTTCTAACTATGATTGTGTAAGAGTCAATGTTCTCTTTAGTTTAGTTAGTAGTTGTTTTAAAAAATTTGGGGCCTCCTGTTTTGGGGTGGATATATGTTTAAGGTGGACATTTCTTGCTGGGGGAATTGAACCTTTTATCATTATTTTGTGCCCTTTTTGGATGTTTTTGGAAAATCTCTTTTTTTTTGTTTTCCATTTGCCTGAAAGATTTTTTTCCCAAACCCCCAATTTATGTGTCTTGGAGTTGGTCTTCCCATGTTTAAATGGTTGCCTCTCCGAGAGATGGGGAAAGTGTTCTTAGATGATCTCATGGAATGTTTTTTCCCAAAGGGGGGGTTCTCCATTTCCCTTTCTGATTCAGGGATACCAATCAAGTGTAGATGTGGTTTTTTGATAAAACCCACATCCCCAGAAGTTTCCTCCTTCTTTTTGAGCTTTTTTCTATGTTTTTGACAAAAGGGGTTATTTCCCATATTTTGATTTTTAAGCTCTGAGAGTCTTTCTTCTGTTTGGTGATTCTGCTCCCTATTCTTGTTACTTCATTTTTTAATGTCCAGGATGGAGTTATTTATTTCCATTATTTCTGACTAGACTTTTAAAAAATTTGTCCAACTCCATTTTTACTTCCTGTACAACTTTGGTGAGTTTTGTTTCTAGTTTCTCTTGGTTTTCTCTTTTCCATTTTAGCCCCCCCCAATCTCTGATTTCTGTGACTGTCATCTGGGGCAGGTTGTTCAAGGAGTGGTTCCATTGTTTGTGTTCTGACAGCTGCTCTTTTGCGCTCTGTCTCTGTAGTACTCTGAGAGTTGCCAATATTTTTTGGTTGATTTTTTTTTCTTATTTCACAGGCCTCTTTTCCCTCTCTGTATTTCCCTTTCCCGATTTTTTGCTCTGAAGCAAGTCCCCGCCCCTTTGTTCTAGGGTCTTTTCTGTGATCCAGTATAGGTCACTCAGTGAAAGAGGGAGGGGCATTTATTTCTGCTCCTTGCAGCCCCTACTGTCTGCAGAAAATGGGTAGGGGGATGGACCCCCCTGTCTGCAGTTTGCAGTTTGTAGCCCAGAAGTCTTCTCACTGAAAAGGGTTTGGGTGTCCCTCCCTGCCCCTTTGCTCTTGAAAAAGAGAAATTTTTCCCTGCCACAGGGGTTGGGGAGGTGTTTTGCCCTGAAAGGCATGCAGAATTTGGGAAAGGTGATTTTTCCTGATTGGCTGGGAGATGGGCCAGGTGCCAGCAAGTTTCACTCCCCGGGCAGGCTTTCCATGTTTGTGATTTAAACCAAACCTTGCTCCCTGGCAGAAGTGACAGAAGTGATGGTCATGGTGCCCCCCCAAACACGGGTTTCCCCCCCATTCTCTTGAGGTCCAGTTACCTATTGCTGTGCCCTGACCAGGACTCCTCCTGCATGTGATCAATGACTTGCACATCTGGGAGGGATTCAACAAACTCAAATTGTCCTGGGTTCACTCACTCACTCTTGTTCATACTGCAGGTTTTCCATTCATGTGTAGTCTTAGTGCACAGTGGGGAATGGGGCACCTCGATTCCCATGTCTGCCATCATTTTCTGGTCTCTATGTGTTCAAGAGACCTTTGCTGAGTGCAGGTTGCTTCATCCATCCAGAAGCGTTTTGGGGGGGGTCTCTGTCTATGGGTGACTCAGTTGCTAAACCTTGCCCTAGTCTGCAAGAGTGGTGCCAGTCTGCTGCTCCACAGGGCCTTGGGGATCCCCGCATGAGGACTTAGAAGCTATTTGCATAGTGTTTTCAGTGTCACTCCCCTCATGACAATTCTACTCAATATATTTCTTTAATTTTTGTAACTGAGTTATGCTTTTCTCCTTTTCAAATGGAGATTTTCAGAACTGGGGGGACTTAAATTTTTCCCTCATTGGGGCTCGGGGTAACCCCATTTTACGGGGGAAGCCCCCCCTTTATTAAATTTTTCTTAAAAAACCCCTGGTAATTTTTGGTTGGGTTTCCCCCAAAAGGGGAAAATATTTAAAACCCAAAAAAAAACCCATTGTTGGGAATTTTTGGGCCCTTTTTTTTGATCCCAAAAAAAATTTGTTTGGAAGGGGAAAAAAGGGAAAAAATTTGGAAATATCAACTTTTTATCAGAAATGAAAACCCAAGTAAAATAATTAGGATGCTATGCCTCAGATCACATTCAAAATCACCCAGGGTATTATTCCCCATTATTTCCCCTTAATTTTCCGGATTCTAGTGAACAGTCTTTGTTTCCTCCATGTGTGGGTACCTTCCTTTGTGGGTGTTGTCCCCTTTACAGGTTCCCACTTGTGGTTCTGTTCATATTTTGAAACATTTGCTCCTCAAAATTCAAAAAATATTCAAGGGGATAATCCTGCTTAGAACCAGCTTGACAGATGAAGCTCCCACTAAAAAAATTAATTCCTGTATCAGGAAGCCAGTGATTTCAAAGTTAAAAGGGAAATAGGGTGTATGTTGTGGGAAAGGGGAGATCCCCAAATTCAATCCTTTCAGGGAACCTGAGCCCCCCCCCCCCCAAGAAACTGCTATTTTGTAGTGAGACTTTTTGCTTTGGTTTATTTTGGGGAACAAAGCCCCTTAAGTAAACACCACTTTGTCAAAAATTCTTTCCTTTCTTCAGTAAACAATTGTCTCTAAACAGGATATACATATTAAATGAAAAGTTTATACATACTTATACATATGTAAATGCATATTTATACATATTTTTTGGCATGATACATATGTATTGTTATATGTGTACATATTTATGTTTATACATATTTATACACATACAAAAGTTACACATATCAATCAGAACTTTTTAGAGTATAAGTAGTGTGAACTTAAGTTCCAGTTATATATTTTAAACACAAAGTGAGGTTGGTGTGGCATGTGGAATTTGGGCTCCCATAATGATTTATGCCATGATGTTGTGCCATCAGAGGAATATATATTTGGAGTTGGAGTCTCACTCCTGTCGCCCAGGCTGGAGTGCAGTGTCACTCTCACAGTTACCACTGCCTTGACCTGCTGGGTTCCAGCAATCCTCTGGCCTCACCCTTCCAAGTAGCTGGAAATACAGACACACGCCACCACACCCAGCTAGTTTTTGTAATTTTATTTTAGAGACGAGGTCTCCCCAAGTTGTCTAGGCTAGTATCAAACCACTGGGCTCAGGCATCCCAAAGTGCTAAGATTACAGGTTGAACCACCGTGCCCGGCCATAATTATACTTTGTGCATGTCAAAAAGACCTTCAAGATTGTTCGTTGACTGACCTTAAACTTGAGAATTTATCTGTCATTATTCAGTTGGATGCAATGTAATCTAATTAACCCTTAGAAGTGAAAGAAGGAGAGTGAAGAGAAAGACAGAGAAATGAAATAGAAAAAGGGCAGAAGATTCAAAGCATGAGGGGGACTCCACTCACTACAGCTGATTTTAAAGACAAAGGGATCCAAAGCTGAAAAAAGACAAGCAAGTTCCAGAAGCTGGAAATGCCCCCCCTCATATGACAGCTAACAAGGAAAAAGAGACTCCTGTCCTACAATTGCATGGAACTAAATTCTACAAACACTGTCATTATCCGGGGAATAGATAGACCTTTACAACTTCCAGAAAGGACTATAGTCCCAAGACATTTTGTTTTTGTTTAAGAAAAAATCCCCAAGCCCCTTTTTTTCCAAAAAGGTTTTTTCCCTTTTTCTTTTTGGGAATAAAAAAAATAAAAAAGTTTAAAAAACATGGGCCCAAAAAAGGTTTCCCGGGAGAAAGGGAAAAGGGCATGGAAATTTTTGGATTTTTTTTGGGGGGGTTTTAGGAAATTTTAATCCCCCAAAAATGGGGGTCCCCCAATTTTAAAAAAATTTTTTTTTCCCCCACTTTTGACAACATCTGACCGAAGCACAATTTCTCCCCCAAGCAGATGAGGATGAAAGCGGTTTCTTAGGTGAGGAACAGATTGCCAGTTTCATTTTACTGCACCCTTCTTTGTTATCAGCATACACCAACTACTGTCTATATTGATTCTAACACCTCCATCTTGGCGGGGAAATTTTCCCTTTCTTTCCCAGAAGGTCTTAAAAGAAAGGGGATTTTTTTTTGCTTTATGACATTCCATATTGTGAAATCATGCCCGGGGAAAATAGCCTAGTTGGGCAGAGACTTTAAAACTGATTATTATCTAAATTTCCAGAAAGTAAAAAGCAAATCCTTAATGAGATGGAAGATAAAAAAGAGTTGCTAGGGAATATTAATTTTTAAGGGGATATCTGGTATGCACACTTGTTCAATTATTTGAGCAGCTGTATAAATTTTAAATATCAATATCTTCTTTTTTCCATTTTTTAAACCCTTGTTTTTATTTTTATATTAACAGCCTTTAAATTTTATGGTATTTCAGTTTTACTAAAAAATTTGGGATTTCTACAAAGGTTTCCCATATACTCACCCCACATCCTTTCCCTAATTTCCCTTTCCCCCAAAACAAAACTTCCCCTGTTTTAACATCTTAGATTGGTGGGGGGCCCTTGTTACAGTTAATAAACCCAATAGGGAACATTTTCATTAACTAAAACCCATAATTTACTAAACTCTCATGTTGTACAGTGTTATAAATTTTTGGGAAAAATGCACAATGTCATATACCTTTTACTACAGTATCATTAAAATTAAGAAATAGGGCGGGGCTCAGTGGGGGGCCAATTTTTGGTAAAAAGGGTGGATTGCCTGAGCCCACGGGTTCAAGACCAGCCTGGGAAAATTGGGGAAGATTTTGTCTCTACAATAAATAAAAAATTTAAACCAGGGGGTGGAAAGGTTTTGGAGGCGGGGGGGAAAAGCCCAAAACCCCGCAGGTGGACCTGGGGTGGCCTTAAGGGCCACTCCCTTTTCCACCCTGGGCGATGGAGTGGACTCTGACTAAAAAAAAAAAAAATTATGGTTTTCCTAGAATGAGCATTGATAGAGTCATAGAGTCATCAGTACCACCACCCTTGGGTTCCCTTGACCACCTCCCAATCTCCCTTTTTCCCTTTCCACTGAAACCCTGGAAACCACTAATCTTTTTCCTTTTTCTATAGTTTTCTTTTCCCCAAACCCCAAAAATTGGAAACCCCTTGGTTCCCCTTTTTTTTCCCAAAAAAAAAATTTAAAATTTTTTTTTTAAAAAACCCAAAAAAAAAATTTTAAGGGTTTTTATTTTTTTTTTTTTTTTTTTTTTTTGGGGGTTTTTTTTTTTTTTTTAAAGGCCCAAAATTCCTTTTTTGGGCCCTTTTTTTTTTTTTAAAAATTTTAAAAGGGTTTTTTTTTTTTTTTCCCCCCCAAAAAAAAAGGGGGGGGGGGGTTTAAAAATTTTCCCCCAGGTTTCCCGGCTTTTTAAAAAGGGGGGGTTTTTTAAAAAAAATTAAAATTTTTAAAAATTTTTTTGCCCCCTTTGGGGTTAAAAAATTTAAATTTAAAAAATTTTTTAAGGCCAAAAAAGAGGGGTTTTTAAGGGGCCCTTTTTTTGGGGGGAAAAAAATTTTTGGGGGTTTTTCCTTTAATCCCGTTAAAACCCCCCAAAAAAAAATTTTTTTTTAAAACCCTTTTTTTTAAACCCCCCCTTTTTAATTTTTTTTTTTTTTGGGGCCCCTTTTAAAAAAAAGGGGGGGGTTTTTTTTTCCAAAAATTTTAAAAAAATTAAATTTCCCTTTTTTTTAAAATTTTTTTTTAAAAATTTAAAAAAAACCCCCCAAAAAATTTAAATTTTTTTAAAAAAAAAAAAATTTTTTTTTTAATGGAAAAAATTTTAAATTCCCCCCTTTAAAAAAATCCTTTTTTAAAAAAATTTCTTTTTAAAAATTTTTTTAAAATTTTTTAAAAATTTTTTTTGGGTTTACCCCGGTTTTAAAAAAAAAAAAAAATTTGGGAAAATTTTTAAAAAAAAAAAAAAGCGGAAAAAAATTTAAAAAAGAAATTTTAAAAAATTTTCCCCTTTTTAAAGCCCTTTCTTTTTTTTTTTTTAAAAAAAAAAATTTTAACTTTTTTCAAAACTTTTTTCCCCCCTTTAAAAAATTTTTTTTTTTTAAAAAAAAAAGGAAAAAAACCCCCCCCAAAATTTTTAAAAGTTTCCCCCTTTTTTTCCCCGGGGTTTTTTTCCAAAAAAGGGGTTTTTTTTAAAAAAGGGGGGGGAAAAAGGGTTTTTTGGGGGTTTTTTTTTTTTTTTTTAAGGGAAAATTTTTTTTAAAAAAAAAGAAAAAGGGGGGTTTTTTTTTTAAAATTTTTTTTTTGATTTTTTTCCCAAAAAATTTTTAAAACCCTTTTAAAAAAACCCGGGGGGAAAAATTTTTTTTTTTCCCCCAAAAAATTTTTTATTTTTCCCCCCAAAAGGAAAGGGAAAAAAAAGGGGGGGTTTTTTTTTAAAAATTTTTTTTCAAACCCTTTTTTAAAAAAAATTTTAAAGGGGGAAAAAAAAATTTTTTTTTTAAATTTTTGGGGGGAAAAAAAAATTTTTTTTTTTTGGTTTTTTTTTTTTTTAAAAAATTTAAAAAAGGGTTTAAAAAAAAA
>JAPVLO010002174.1:65000-80770 GCA_027257055.1 Cephalopachus bancanus
CAAAAAATTTTTTTTTCCCCTTAAAAGGAAAAATTTTTAAAAAAAACCCCCAAAAAAAAAAAAATTTTTTAAAAAAAGGGGGGGGAAAAGGGTTTGGGGGGGGAAAAAACCCGGGTTTTAATTGGGGGAAAAAAAAAAAAAATTTTTTTATTTTTTTTTAAAAAAAATTTCCCCCCTTTGGAAAAAAAAATTTTTTTTTTTGGGAAAAAAAGATTTTTTGTTTTTTGGGGCCCTTGGGGGGAAACCCAAAAAAAAAAACCTTTTTTAAAAAATTTTTTCCCCCCGGGTTTTTGGGGGGGTTTTCCCCCCAAAAAAGTTTTTTTTTTTGGCCCCCTTTTTTCCCCCCCCAAAGGGGTTTTTTTCCCTTTTTTTTTTTTTTTAAAAAACCCCCCCCCCGGGGGGGGGGGCCCCCCCAAAACCCCCTTTTTGGGGGGGGTTAACCCCCCCTTTTTTTGGGGTTTGGGGGCCGGCCCCCCCCCCCGGGGGGGGGGGGGGCCCCCCCCCGGGGGGGGCCCCCCCGGGGGGGGGGGCCCCCACCCACCTCCCCCCGGGGGAAACCCCCCCCCTTTTTTTTTTTGGGGGGGAAAAAAATTTTTAAAAGGGTTTTAAAAACCCCCCCCCCAAAAAATTTTTTTTAAAAAACAAAACCCCCCGGGGGGGGTTTTTTTTTAAAAAAAAAAGGGGGGGGAAAAAAAAAGGGGGGGGGGGGAAAACCAAAAATTTCCCCCCCTTTTTTTTTTTGGAAAAAAAGGTTTTTTTCCCCCCCGGAATTTTTTTTTTTTTTAAAAAAAATTTTTTTTTTTTTTTTTTTTTTTTGGGAAAACCTTTTTTTTTTTTTTCCCTTTTTTTTTTTTTTTTTCCAAACCGGGGTTTTTTTTCCCCGTTAAGGGGGTTTGGGGTTTTTTTTCCCCCCCCCCCCCCCCCAAACCCCTTTTTTTAAAAATTTTTGGGGAAAAAATTAACCTTAAAAAAAAGGGGGAAAAATTGGGGGGGCCCGGGGGGGCCGGGGGGCCAAAAACCCCCCAAAAAAGGGGGGGGAAGATGGAAAAAAAAAAAAAAAAAAAAAAAAAATTAAAAAGGGGAAAAAAAAGGGGGTTTTTAAAAAGGGGGGCCGGGTTTAAAAAAATTTTTTAAAAAAAAATTTAAACCTTAAAAAACCCCCCCCGGGTTTTCCCCCCCCCAAAAAAAAACCCCAAAAACCCAAAAAAAAACCAATTTAAAAAAAAAAACCCCCAAAATTTTTTTTTAAAAACCGAAAAAAAACCTTTCCGGGGCCAAAAAAAGGGGTTTTTCTTTTAAAACCCCCTTTTTTTTGGAAAACCCCAAATTTTTAAAAAAGGTTTTTTTTAAAAAAAAAGGGGCCCCCGAAAATTTTGGGAAAAAAAAAAAATTCCCCCCAAAAAAAGGGGAAAAAAAATTTTAAAAAAGGGGGGGGGGGGGGGTCAATTAAGGAAAAATTTTTTGTTTGGAAAAAAAACCCCCCGGGGGTTTTTTCCCCCCCCCCTTTTTTTTTTTTTTTTCCCCAAAAATTTTTTTAATTTTTAAAAAAAAATTTTTTTTTTTGAATTTTTCCCCCAAAACCCTTTTGAAAATTTTAAAAACTTTAAAAAGGAAAAGGGGAAAATGTTTTTAAAATTTTAAAAAAAAAATTTTTTTTTTTAAAAAAAAAAAAAAGAAAAAAAAAAAAACCCTTTTAAAATTTTGGGAAAAACTTTTCCCCCCCCCTTTTTTTTTTTTTTTTTTCCCCTTTTAAAAAAAAAAAAAACCCCCCCCAAAAAAATTTTTTTAAAAAAATTTTTTTTTTTGGGTTTAAAAAAAAAGGGGGGGGTTTTTTTTAAAAAAACCAAAAAAGGGGGCCCCCTTTTTTTTAAAAAAATTTTTTTTAAAAAAAAAGGGGGGAATTTTTTTCCCCCCCTTTTCCCCAAAAAATTTCTTTTTTCCCCCCCCCTTGGGGGGGAAATTTTTAAAAATTTTTTAAAAAAAAAAATTTTTCCCCTTTAAAAAAATTTTTAAAACCCCTTTTCCCCCCCCCAAAAAAAAAAAAAAAGCTTTTGGGGTTTTGAAAAACCCCCCTTTTTTTTTTTTTTTTTAAAAAAAAATTTTTTTTTTTTTTTAAAAAAAAAATTTTTTTTTTTAAATCCAAAAAAATTTTTTTGGGGGGTTTTTAAAAAAAATTTTTTTCCCCCCGGAAAAAAAATTTAAAAAAAATTTTTTTAAAAACCCCGGGAAAACCCTTTTTTTTTTTAAAAAACCTTTTTCAATGTTTTTAAAAAAAAAAAAAAAAAAAAAAAAAATTTAAACCTTTTTTTTTTTTTAAAAAAAAATTTTTTCCCCCCCCCCAAAAAAAAAAGGGGGGAAAAAAAAAACCCCCCCAAAAAAAAAAGGGGGGGAAAAAACCAAAAAATTTAAAAAAAAACAAAAAAAAAATTTAAAAAGGGAAAAAGGGGGCAAAAATAAAATTTTAAAAAAAGGGGGGGGAAAAAAAAAGGCCCCAATTTAAATTTGGGGGGGAAAAAAACCCAAAAAAAACCAAAAAAAAATTTAAAATTTTTTTAAAAAAAAAAAAAATTAAACCCTTTTACAAAAGGAAAAAAAAAAAATTTTTTAAAAAAAATTTTTTAAAAAAATTTTTTAAAAAAAAAAATTTTTAAAAAAAAAAAATCCAAAAAAAAAAAAAATTAAAAAAAAAAAAAAACCCCCCCCCCCAAAAAAAAAAATTTGGGGGGTTTTTTTTTAAAAAAAAAAGGGGGGGGGGAAACCCCCCAAAATTTTTTTTTTTCCCAAAAGAAAAAGGGGGAAAAAAAAAATCCGGGGAAAAAAGGGAAAAAAGCCTTTTAAAAATTTTTAAAAAATTTTTAAAAAAATTTTAAAAAAGGGGGTTTTTTTTCCCCGGTTCAAAAGTTTAAAATAAAGGGGGGTTTTTCCCCCCAAAAAAAACCCCCAAAAAAAATTAACCCAAAGGGGAAAAAAATTTGGGGAAAAAAAGGGGAAAAAAAAAAGGGGGTTTGGGGCCCCCCTTTAAAAAATTTGGGCCCCCCCCAACCCCGGGGGAAAATTTGGGGGTTTCCCCAAAAAAAGGGGGGCCCCCCCCCCCCCCCCCCCAAAAAAAAAGGGGGAAAATTCCAAAAAAAACCCCCAAAAAATTTTGGGGGTTTTTGGCCCCAAAAAAGGGGGGCCCCCCCCCCCTTTTTGGGTTTCCCCCCCCCAAAAAAAAAAACCCCCCTTCCCTTTTTAACCCTAAAAAAACCCCCCCCAAAAAAAAAAACCCCAAAAAAAAAAAAAAAAAAAAAATTTTTTTGGGGGGTGAAAGGGTTTAAAAAAAAACAAAACCCCAAAAAACCCAAAATTAAAAATTTAAAATTTTCCCCCAAAAAAAGGAAAAAATTTTTTTAAAAAAAGGGGCCCCAAAATTTTTTTTAAAATTAAATTAAAATTTTTTTTTTTTTGGCCCCCCCTTTTTTTTTTTTCCCCCCCAAAAAAACCCAAAAAACAAAAAAAAAAAAAAGGGGTTTTTTTTAAAACCTTTAAATTTTAAAAAATTTTTTTTTTTTTTTGGGAATTTTTTTTTTTATTTTTTTGGGTTTTTCCCAAAAAAAATTTTTCCCCCCCCCCCCTTTTTCCCCCCCCCTTCCCCCCCCCAAAACCCCTTTTTTTTTCCCCCCGGGAAAAAATTTTTTGGGGGGAAAAAACAGGCCCCCCCTTTTCCCAAAAAAAAATTTTTTTAAAAAAAAAAAAAATTTTCCCCAAAATTTGGGCCCAAAAAAAAGGGGGCCCCCCCCCCGGGGGTTCCCCCCCAAAAAAAAAAAAAAAACCACAGGCCCCCAAAAAAAAAAAAAGGGGGAAAAAAAAAAAAAAGGGGAAAAAAAAAAAAAAAAGGAACCCCCCAAAAAAAAAAAAATTTTTAAATTAAAGGGGGAAAAAAAAAAAAATTACAAAAAAAAAAAAAAAAAAAAAAACCCCCTTTAAAAAAAAAAAAAAAAAAAAAAAAAGCCCCCAAAAGGGGAAAAAAAAACCCCAAAAAAAAAAAGGAAAAAAAAATTTAGGGAAAAAAAAATGGGGGCCCAAAAAAAAAAAAAAAAAGGGGGAGGGGGAAAAAAAAAAAAAAAAAAAAAAACGGAAAAAGGGGGAAAAAAGGGGAAAACCAAAAACCCCCCCAAAAAAAACCCCCTAAAAAACCCCCCAAAAAAAGGGAAAAAAAAAAAAAAAAATTTTTTAAAAAAAACCTGGGTTTTTTTTCCCGGGGGGAAAAAAAAAAACCCCCAAAAAAATTTTAAAAAGGGGAAAAAAAAAATTTAAAAAAAAAAAACCAAAAAAAAAAAAACCCAAAAAAAAATTTTAAAAAAAAAAAATTTTTTCCAAAAAAAAAAAAAAAATTTTTTTTCCCCCCCTTTTAAAAAAAAGGAAACCCAAAAAATTAAAAATTTTGGGGGGGGGGGAAAAAATTTAAAAAAACCCTTTTGGGGGGGGGGTTTTCCCCAAAAAGGGCCCAAAAGGGGGGGGTTTTTTTTCCCCCCAAAAACCCCCCCGAAAAAAAAAGGGGAAAAAAAAGGGTTTTTTAAAAAAAAATTTTTTTTAAAAAAAAAAAAAAAACCCCAAAAAAAAAACCAAAAAAAAAAAAAACCAAAAAACCAAAAAAAAAACCCCCCCAAAAAAAAAAAAAAAAAATTGGGGGGAAAAAATTTTTTAAAAATTTAAAAGGGGGGTTTTTTAAAAAAAAATTAAAAAAAAATTAAAGGGAAAATTTTTCCCGGGGAAAATTTAAAAAAAAACCCCCCAAAAAGGGGGGAAAAAACCAAAAAAAAAAAAAAAAAAGGGTTTGGGGGTTTAATTAAAAAACCCCCCAAAAAAAAAAAAAGAAAAAAAAAAAAAACCCCCCCCCCAAAAATTTAAACCCTTTTTTTGGTTTAAAAGGCCCCCTTTAAAAAAGGGGGGGGGCCCAAAAAAGATTAAACCCCAAAAAAATAGTTGGGGGTTTTTCCCCCAAAAAAAAGCTTTTTAAAAAAAAAAAACAAAATTTTAAAAAAAAATTTTTTTAAAAAAAAAAAGGGGGAACCCAAAAAAAAAAAAATTTTTTGGGGGGGGTGAAGGGGGGGTTATAAAAAAAAACCCCCAAACCCCCGGGGGAAGGGTTTTAAAAAGGGGGGGCCCCCCCCCAAAAAAAAATTTTTAAAAAAAAATTTTGGGGCCCCCCCCGGGGGGGGGAAAAAAAAAAAAAAATTTTAAAAAAAAAAAAAGGGAAAAAAAAAATTTTTCCCCGGGGTTTTAAAAAAAAAAGGGTTTTTTTAAAAAAAAAAAAAGGGGAAAAACCCCCCCCCAAAAAAAAAAGGGTTTGGGGGGGGAAACCCCCAAAAAAAAAAAAAAGGGGAAAAAAAAAACCCCCCCCCAAAAACCCCCAAACCCCCCCCAAAAACCAGATTAAAAAAAAAGGGAAAAAAAAAAAGGGGAAAAAAAAAAAAACCAAAAAAAAGCCCGGGGGGAAAAAAAACAAACCCCCCCTTTTAAAAAAAAACCCAAAAAAAAAAAAAAACCCCCAAAAAAAAAAAAAAAAAAGGGAAAACCCTTTTTCCCCCCAAAAAATTTTGGGTTTTTTTTAAAAAGGTTAAAAAAAAACCCCCCGGGGGGGGGTTTTTTTAACCCCCCTTTTTTAAAAAAAAAAAAATAAAAAAAAAAAAATTTTTTTGGGAAATTCAAAAAAAAAAAAAAAAAATTTTTTAAAACCCCCCAAAAATTTAAAAAAAATTTTTAAAAAGGGGGGGGGGGGGATGGAAAAATTTTTTTAAATTTCTTCCCCCAAAAAGCCGGGGCCAAAAAAAAAGGGGAAAAAAAATTTTTTGGGGGGAAAAAAAAATTTTTTTTAAAAAAAAAAATTTTTTTAAAAAAAAAAAACCCCCCGGGGGGGGGGAAAGGGGGGGAAAAAGGGGGAAAAAAAAAAAAAAAAGAAAAAAAAAGAAAAAAAAAAAAAAAAAAAGGAAAAAAAAGGGGGGGGGCCCCAAAAAAATTTTTTTAAAAAAAAAAGGGTTGGGGGGAAAAAAAAAAAAAATTTTTTTTTTTTTAAAGGAAAAATTTTTTTTTTAAAAAAAAAACCCCCCGAAATTTTTAAAAACGGGGGTTTTTTCCCCCCCCACCCCTTTAAATTTTTTTGGGGGAAAAAAAAAAAATTTTTTTTAAGGAAAAAATTTGGGGTTTTTTAAAAAAAAAATTTTCCCTTTTTTAAATTTTTTTTAAAAAAAGGTTTTAAAAATTTACAAAAAGGGGTTTAAAAAAAAAAAAAAAAAAAAAAATTTTTTTTTTTTTTAAAAAAAAACCCCCCCAAAAAAATTTTTTTTTTTTCCCCCCCCCCCGGGCCCCTTTAAACCCCCCCCTTTTTTTTTTTTTTTTTTAAAAAAAAAAAAAAAAAAAAAAAAAAAAAAAAAAAATTTTTGCCTTTTGGGAAAAAAAAGTGAAATTTTTCCCCCCCCAAAAAATTTAAAAACCCCCCCAAAAAAAAAAAAAAAAAAAAAGGGGTTTTTTTAAAAAAACAAAAATTGAAAAACCCCCCCCAAAAAAAAAAGGGGTTTTAAATTTCCCCTTTTCCTTTTTTTTTTTAAAAAATTAAAAAATTTTTTAAAAAAAATTTTTTGGGTTTTTAAAAAAAAGGGAAAAAATTTTTTAAAAATTTTTTTTCGGGCCCCCCCCCCCCCTTTTTTTTTTAAAAATTTTTTTTAAAAAAGGGGGGGAAAAATTTCCCAAGGAAAAAGTTAAAAAAAATTTTTTTTTTAAAAAAAAAAAAAAAAATTTCCCCCCCCAAAAAAAACCCCCCCAAAAAAAAGGGCCCCCTTTAAAAATTTTAAAAACCCCCCCCAAAAAAAAAAAAAAATTTTTTTAATTTGGGGCCTTTTTAAAAGGGAAAATTTAAAAAAGGGGCCCCCCAAAAAAAAAAACAAGGGAAAAAACCCCCAAAACCAAAAATTTTTTAAAAACCCCCACCTTTTTAAAAAAAAAACCCCCCCCAAAAAAAGGGGGGGGGAAAAAAAAACCCCCTTTTTTGGGGCCCCCGGGGGAAAAAAAAAAAAAAATTTTTTTTTTGGGGGTTTTTTTTAGGAAAAACCCCCAAAAAAAAAAAATTTTTAAAAAAAACTGGGGGTGGTTTTGGGGGGGGGTTTTTTTTGGGGGGGGTTTTTTTTTTTTTTTGGAAAATTTTTTTAAAACCCCCTTTTTTTTTTTTTGTTTAAAACCCCCTTTTTTTTCCTTTAAAAAAAATTTTTTTTTAAAAAAAGGGTTTTTTTTTTGGGGGGAAAAAAAAAAAAAAAATTTTTTAAAAAGGGTTTTAAAAAAAAAATTTTAAAAAAAACCCCCCTTTTAAAAAAAAAATCAAAAAAACCGGTTTTTTGGGTTTTTTTTTGAAACCCCCCCAAAAAATTTTTCCAAAAAAAAAAACCCAAATTTAAAAAAAAATTAGGGGTTGGGGAAAAAAAGGGGGGGGGGGGAAAAAAATTTTTTGGGGGGGGGGGAAACCCTTTTTTTAAAATTTTTTAAAAAATGGTTTTCCCAAATTAAGGGGGAAACCCAAAAAAAATTTAAAAAAAAATTTTTAAAAAAAAACCCTTTTTTGGGGGGGGGGGGGGGTTTTAAAAAGGGGGCAAAAAACAAAAAAAAAAAATTTTAAAAAAAAATTTTTTTCTGAGACAAAAAAAAAATTTTTTTTTTTAAAAAAAGGGTTTGGGTTTTTTTTAAAAAAAAAAGGGGGGGGAAAAAAGGGGGTTTTTTTGGGGGAAAAAAAGGGGGGGGGAAAAAAATTGGGAAAAAAACCCAAAAGGGGGGGGGGATTTTTTGGGGCCCTCTTCTATGGTCTCATCTTTACCTGGGCATCCTTCCTCATGGTTTTAGTGCTTAAGGAGCCCCAGATTCAGGGTTCCAGTAATACTATTCCCCTTGCTAGTTCTTCTAGTCCCATCGTGTTCTTGTAGAAGTTTCAGCTGTTGCTGGTGTCTGAGTTGTCTTTCCATCTTGTTTTTGACTACTCATCTCTTCCATTGGCACCACTTCTTTGTGTTAAATGTTCTCTGTTTTAAAGACCTAGGTCACTTATTTTTCCTATCTGAATTATACAAAGGCATTGATTTTGTAGTGCTGGTTGTTTGGTGTGCAGTTTTGAATAGGGATGATCATAGTAGGCTTCACTGGGAAATTAATATTCTAGCAGGATCTTGAAGGGGGTGAGGTAGTGAAACATGTGGCTATTAGTGGGAGGCATTTCTGACAGAAGATAAAGTCTATACAAAGTTTTTAAGCAGTTTTCTGTTTGGCATATACTTTTACAGTGAGGAGACCAAGGTGGTCAGTCATGTAGTGCTGAGTGAGAGGAGAAAGTAGAAGATGAGAGCTGAGAGATTAAGGGAAATCAGGACTTATGGAGTCTCACAGGCTATTACAAGGGCTTTGGCATTATTCTGAGTGTCATCGAGAAAGGCTGCAATGTTCTGAGCAGAGGAATGGCATGATTCTGATAAACTTTTTATGATTATCCTGGCCATTGTGCTGAGAATTGAGGGGCAAAAGTGAAAGCAGATAAACCAGTTAGAAATCAATTGCAATAGACCATGAGAGTAATGACATTGGCTTAGGTAGGAGTGAAGTCATGTGACTCTGGATATAAGATGTAAGTGGAAGGGTATCTATTGGACTGAATGTGTGGTATAAAAAAATTAAGAAGAAAGTGATTTCTGCTCTGAGCACATGGAGGAACAGAGTTGTCTGTTATTAAGTTTTATGAAGTAATTGTATATGGAGTATGTTTGGAATATAAAGTTAGGAGTTTGGGGGATAAAGTTAAGAGTTCTGTTTCAGACATAATAATTGGTGGATGTTCACCTGACATCCAATTGGAAATATCAAGCATGAAATTTGACAGAGAGTTTGGATTTCAGTGGCAACCACCTATATATGTTATGATGGCAGAGAAGACAACCAGGCTAGGAGTCATTAGCACATAAATAGTATTTAAAAAGCCATGACACTGGGGCTAATTTCATTCTGGTAGTGAGTTTTGATAGGAGAGAAGGTCTAAAAATTGAGTTCTGAGTTACACCAAAGCTAGAACACCACAGAAAGAAAAAGAAGAATAACTTGTCAAATAGATTAGGAAGAAACAGTTGAGGAAGGAGTGTGGCATCTTAGAAACCAGACAGACAATGAATGTGTAAAAAAGGGGAGTGAAAAGCTGTGTAAAATACTGATGACAGGTCAAGAAAATGGAGACTGAGGATATTATTAGACTTAGTGTGTGGGATTATTGGGGACCTCAGTAAGAGAAATTTCAGTGGGATGGTGAAAAGAGTTTGAATGGAGTAGATTTGAAGCAATGGGGGAAATAATTTTATGGGCAAAGACAATATTTTTGAGGTCTTACTATAGAGAAAAATAAAAAAATGAGATGGCTGCTGGGGAGTGAGTGTGATCGGAGGACTTCATTTTTTAATTTATTCATATTTTAGAGTTGTGGGGTACAACTAAGGGTTTGCAACACAAGTAGGTGGCATACAGGTAAACCGTGGGCTTCTAGCTGGCCCTCTTCTGGATAAAAGAAATAGCAGTATATTTACACATGGCTGCAATAATTCAGGAGAGGGAAATGATATAGAAGAGAAAAATGTATTTTAGTGACATATAGTCATGCATTGCTTTACGACAAGATATGTTCTCAGAAATGAATTGCTGAGTGATGTCCTCATTGTGCAAACATCACAGAGTGTTAGACAAACTTAGATGATACAGCCTACTACTCACCTAGACTGCAGGGTCTAGCTTATTGCTCTTATAGACTACAAACCCATACAGTATATTGCTGTACAATACTGTAGGCAGCTATAAAACAATGGTGAGTATTTGTATATCTAAACATAGAAAAAGTGTGATTAAAATATAGTATCAAATGTTATGGGACCACTGTGGTATATTTGCAGTCCATTGCTGACTAAGATGCCATTAGGCGGTGCATATCTGCACTAGAGTAAGTGAATGAATGTGATATGGTGCAGATATGGAAGGTTCGACTTTAAATAGGAGCATGGATAATCCCTATGTAGTGATAGGAGAGAAATTTAGGGACACAAATGCTAGGAGGTTTGCAGTTATAGGGGAAAGGTTTGTGGAAGTTCCCCTTGGATTGCTTTAATTGTCCTAATAAAATAGAAAACCAAATGAGGATTGGATTTGAAGAGAAAAAAGGAAATGTGTAAAGTAATTTCTGGCAAGTAAGTAAATAAATAGAGTAGAGAAATGTGGTTTGACTGCTGAGCAACATAGTTTGTGCTTGAGGTGTGTGGTCATATTTTAACCCCAGTGGTCATATGTTTATCTCTGGCCACATTAAGCTTTACAGATACAGGTCTGAGTAGGTGAGAAGTCACATTTAACCAGCACTGTTGTTTTAACAATAGCACAGAATGACTATAGAAGTAGGGACAAGGAGGGGGAAGTACATGCAAAGCAGGGTCTATATTGACTGACTTGGGAAATTTAAGCTGGGTTACAAAGAGTTAGAAGACACTAGGAGAGTAAGAAAAAGGTGGCAACATCAATAGATCTTACAAAGGACATTTGCATTTTGTTTCCCGTGGCTTAACTGAAAACAAGAGAAATTTTACTCCTTCATTAAACCAGTGTTTATTAAATAGCCATATAATAGCATTATGCTAAATGCTGAGGACACGAACATAAATTACAGAGCCATAGATTCTTCCACTGAGAAACTTACACTCCAATAAGTTTCACAGAAAATAGGCAAGTAAACAAAATAAGAGACTTGAGTCCGAATGTTTAAGCATCTTGCACAGTGTCCTATAGTCAGGACAGCCAATGAGAGTGCTGATATTCTTACCCAGAACTTCCAATTCAAGCTTAGCACTCTATCTCTATTTAAGTATACCTTTTAAACTTCCTGCTTCTGAAAACTCTGCAAAGGAAGTGCTTTTCATTGTTTATGCTTTCTAATACGAACTTCTTCTGACTTGCAGGATGACTGCCTCTTTTCATCCTAGAATTCTTTTTTTTATTCCTAGATATGATTTGGGCCTTACAAATCAGTGAGAGGGTCTGATTTAAGAGCTTTGAATTGATACAGTGTCTCTTGACACTAAAGACATCTTTCAATCTATTTGTAAATAAGAGGCTTTTTAATTTTTTATATGTTTAAAGATGTAGTCTTGCTGTTGCCCAGGTAGATCTCTAACTCCCGGCCCCAAGCAGTCCTCCTGCCTTGGCTTCCCAAAGTGTGAGGATTACAGTTGTGAGCCTCAATTTCAGGCCTAAAGGAATATTTACTGTTTGCATAGGGAAACAAAGGGCAAACTAGACCAACAAACTAAAATAATTAAATATAACCAGTGGCATTTTATAGCATGTTTAGCTATACACAGAACTGGCATCTGTAATCTTATTTTGCTCTCCAGTGCCTTAATTTTTCATGGTAAAACTGAAGCTTAAAGGAACTCAATACTCTAGTAAGCTTTAGACATCCTTGCATGCTAAAACAGTATACACAGAGGAAACCTGGCAAACTTTTATTTGCTTGCCTTTTACTGTAGCTATCTTTGAAAACAAAATTAGTCCAGTGTGTACTTAAAAAAATTTTTCCCATTTTTCCTCTGCTCCATCATCAAAAGGCAATTGAGGAATGTGTCTGTTGCTCATCTTTCTGGGGACCATATTGGTACATCAAAAACCAACTTTCTCACCCAAATTTTAATTCATTATTTGGTACTACTTTATTCACTTATGGTTTTAATAATATTTAACATGGGAATTCTTAGACAAAAGAGGTTTACAATAATTTTATGTTGTTTTGAACTGTCAATCTAAATGTATTTCTAAAGAAATAGAGAAACGTCTCAAAAACCAGTGTTTCAGGAAATCTTTTAGTCAAAATTGATTAGTCTGGAAGAATGATCATCTGAAAAAATGCACACAATCAGATAAAATAGAAAAATTACTAGATAGAGAATAATGTACTAGAATAGAGGCTTTTAAAGTCAATTTTATTAGAACTTGTGTTTAGTTTTTTAATAAAAATGTGCTTAAAATAAATAAATATTTAAAACAATGCTCATGTAACCTTAATATTCTATTTGGAAACACAGCTAATTATTTGTTTAATTTTAGAGATGAGGTCTCAACAAGTTCCCCAGGTGGGTCTCGAACCCGCGGACTCAGGCAAACCACTCACCTCAGCCTCCCAAGGTGCGGGATGACAGGCTGAGCCACCAAGCCCGGCTCTAAATGTATTTCTAAAGAAAATGGAGAAATGCCTCAAAAACCAGTGTTTCAGGACATCTTTTAGCCAAAATTGATTAGCTGGAAGAATGATCATCTGAAAAAATTTACACAATCAGATAAAATAGGAAAATTACTAGATAGAGAACAATGTACTGAATAGAGGCTTTTAAAGTCAATTTTATTAGAACTTGTGTTTAGTTTTTTAATAAAAATGTGCTTAAAATGAATAAATATTTAAAACAGTGCTCATGTAACCTTAATATTTTATTTAATATGAAACATATAACTATGTATTTATTTGCTGTGGTGCTAAATTGTTATATCTGAATATGAATCCACTGATTGTAGTGCCATTTTTCTATTTCTTGAGTAAATTGAGACTTAAAACATTTTTTTGAAACAACAAAAAATAGCCCTCATTTTAAAAATTACCTTTCCCCAGAATTTTAGATTTCTCCCTTATTACTCATTTAGTTTTAATTTTTAATTTACCAATAGCTTTTATCAAGGCATCTGACTCAATTTTATAAAATAACATCCCTTTCAAATTTGCACAGCTCTTTCCTAATTTCTTTAAAGATAATATTTAATTAATTTAATTATGTAATTATCAGAGCCATGACTACTGGCACAAGCAAGTTTGAGAAGACAAACATTTGAATTTTGACAAATGATCATGCAATTGGAAGTAGTTAAAGCAAGTAGTTTAAAAGTAGTCGTTGGTCATGTTTTATGGCATGCTGAGGTAATTTGTTACTAGATTTTATAGAGGGAATGGTGAATAGTGGTTGATCCAGAAGGTCGGTGGAGAGCTAGTACTTTAAAATGACTTCTACTGTTTTTCATCCCATGGAGATTTGTTAGGAAATCTTATTAGCAAATTCAAGTTTCTGAAAAGACCTATAGTAAAGACATCTGCTTGGGAATTCTTAATCAATATTTCCCAAACTTATATAACTATGACACTATTTTTTATTTTATATGTAAGTATTCATATACTTTTCTTAAGAAAAACAATTTAGAGGATGTATACTTTAGGCCAGGATGAGGTAAGAGGGAACAGATTACTCTTTCTCCTGAAACATCTCAAAACCAGAAAAAATAAAAATAAAGAAATGGTTTTCAAGACATGGGCATCAGGCATGGAAAGACAGAGATTCCTGAGAAATGAGAGATCAACAAAGGGAAACCTGATATTGCCAGTCTTCTGCCTAAAGATAATATTCAGTAATCACTTATAAAAAGTGAAAGCAAGTAGAGCCTGACAGGCTTTCTGAACTAAGAAGACAAAGATATATCTAACCTAGAATGTACAGAGAAGAATGCTGGGGAGAAGGGAGGTAGCTAATACAGAGAATTCTAGAGGGCCTTTCTCAGCTATTCAGCATGGTACTACTGAAGTATGTATGTGAGAAAACTAAATACGTCAGAGTAAGGAACCATTAAAAAGAATTGGATGATCAAGGTGGTGGGAAACTATGGGGGGAGGGGAAGGGAGATGGGACTAATGGTAGTAAACATCTGTCTGGGGACGGGGAGACACCTCTTATCAACAAGGGTGCCTGAATGAAGCATATTTGTATACCTAACCCTTAACTGTACCCCACAAGATCATAATGAAAAATGTTGATTAAAAAAATAATTAGAATACAGTCATGCTTAGTGTAATGATGGAGATAGGTTCTAAGAAATTCACTATAATTTTGCCCTTGTGCAGAAATCCCTGAGTGTATTTACACAAACCTATCAGGGGTACCCTAAAAAGATGAATTTATTTATGGAAATTGTGAAATAATTCTTACATGGTTAAACTTCAGTCACCTTCAAAGTATTCTCTGTTTAATGCAATATACCTATCAAGATGCTTTTTACACTGCTCAAAACAGTTTTTAAACTTGACAGTTTTGATGCCTTTTAGTGCTTCTGACATTTTTTGTTTCAATTTTTTGTTGTGGAAATGCTATTCCACGTTAGCAAAACATTTCCCTTTGAGGGCTTTTTTCTTTCCTTTTTTTAAATTATAAAGATGTGGGGGTACAATTCAGGGTTAGGTATACAAATGTTGACTATGCATGTACCCTTGTTGATGAGGTATGCCCCTCCCTCCCCTAGCAGTTTCCCTCATCTGCAAATCCCTCCCTCCTCACCTGACAGTTTTCTGCTACTGCCAATTGCTTTCTTATAGTATTATAATTGTTCGAGGTTCACTTATGAATGAGAACATAGGGTACTCTGTTCTTTGTTTCTGTGATAGATCACTGAGTATGATCGACTAAATCCATGCAAGTTGCTGCAAATTCCATGTTTGTCCTCCTTTATGATTACATAATGTTCCATTGTGAATATGTACCACATTTTATTTAACCAGTCCAGCTTTGATAGGGAGCATGGTTGGTTCCATGTTTTTGCTATTGTAAATAAGAGCTGCAACAAACATTCGTGTGCAGGTATCTTTTTTGTAGAATGATTAGAGTTCCTCTTGGTATATTCCCAATAGGGGAATTGCTGGGTCATATGGAAGGTCAGTTTTTAGTTCTTTCAGAAATTGCCACACAGTCTTCTAAAGAGGTTGCACTAATTTTCATTCCCACCAGTAGTGTAGAAGCATTCCTTTTTCTCCATATCCTCAGCAGCATCTGTTGCTGTTTGTTTTATTAATGATGGCCATTCTTACTGAGGTTACATGGTATCTCAATGTGGTTTTGATTTACATTTCTCTGATAATGAGTGAGGAGGCTGAGCACTTTTTCATGTGTCTGTTGGCTGCCTGTATATCTTTGGAGAAGTGTCTATTAATGCCTTTGACACACTTTTTAATGGGCTGTTTTCTTCCACTCAGCACATTTGAGTTCTTTGTAGATCCTAGATCTTAGGCCTTTGTCAGAGGTATAGTTGGCAAATATTTTTTCCCATTCTATGGGGTGTCTCCCTGCTCCCTTGATGGCTTCCTTTGCTTTGCAAAAGCTCATTAAGTGAGGTCCCACTTGTCTATCTTATTTCTTAAGGTATGGGCATTTCAGTTTCTGAATAGAAATTGGTTGCCAGTTCCAGTTTCCATAAGAGTGTCTCCTGTGTTTTCTAAGATTCTTATAGTTTGCGGTTTTACATTTAGGTCTTTGATCCATTTAAAATTAATTTTTGTGTATGGTGATAGGTAAGGGTTCTGTTTCAATCTACAGCATGTGATCAGCCAGTTTTCTCAGCACCATTTACTGAATAGGTTCTCCTATCTCCAGTGGTTGATGTTGGAGGCTTTGCCAAATTGAGTTGGTTAAGAAATTGAAGTTTTGCTTCTGGAATCTCTATCCTATTCCATTGGTCTATGTACCTGTTCTTGTACCAATACCAGTCTGTTTTGATTACTGTAGTGTTATAGCAAAGTTTGAAGGTTGGAAGTGTGATACCTCCTGCCTCATTTCTTTTGCTAAGGGTTGTTTTGGCTATTCATGGTTGTTTATGTTTCCATATGAATTTCTGTCTTGTCATTTCCAGGTCTGAGAAGAATGATGTTGGTAACT
>JAPVLO010002175.1:0-40569 GCA_027257055.1 Cephalopachus bancanus
TTTTATCAAAAGCTTTTTCTGCATCTAATGATATATTCATGAGGTTTTTGCTTTGATGCCTGTTGATGTATTTAATTACATTTGTGGTCTTGCGAATGTTGAACCAGCCTTGCGTCCCAGGGATGAAGCCTACTTGGTCATGATGGATGATTTTTGAGATGTGTTGTTGAATCCGGTTTGCTAGGATCTTGTTGAGAATTTTAGCACCTATGTTCATCAAAGATATTGGCCTGTAGTTCTCTTTCTTTGTTGGGTCTTTACCTGGCTTGGGTATCAATGTGATGTTAGTTTCATATAATAATTTGGGGAGAGTTCCATCTTTCTCAATTGCCTGGAATACCTTCAGTAGGATTGGTATCAACTCCTCCTTAAATGTCTTGTAGAATTCTTCTGGAAAGCCATCTGGTCCAGGGCTTTTTATTTTGTAGGTAGTTTTCTTATTACATAGTCAATTTCCTTGATTGTTATTGGTCTATTTAGGGTCTCGATTTCTTCTTGTTTCAACCTAGGTAGGTTGTGTGATGTCAGAAAGTTCTCCATTTCCTTAAGGTTTTCAAGTTTGTTTCCATACAATTGCATATAGTAATCTCTAGTGATCTTTTGTATTTCTTCAGGGTCAAATGTAACTTCATCTTTTATGTTTCTGATTGTGCTTATTTGGGCTTTTTCTCTTTTTTTCTTGGTCAGTCTAGCTAGGGGACCATTGATCTTGTTTATCCTTTCAAAGAACCAGCTTTTTGTTTCATTTATTTTTTGTATTATCTTTTTGTCTTCTATGTCCTGGATTTGGGCTTTTATTTTGGTGATCTGGATTCTTCTGATGACGTTAGGGTTATGGTGGTCTTGCTTTTCCAGCTTCCTTAGATGACATTTTAGGCTGTTAATTTGTGATCCTTCCATTTTCTTCATGTGTGTTTGTAGAGATTTGAATGCCCCTCTTACTACAGCTCTCATGGCATCCCAGAGATTTTGGTAAGAAGCTTCTTCATTTTCATTTATTTCCAGGTATCTTTTAATCTCTGTTTTGATTTCATCATTGACCCGGGGGCTGTTTAGTATCATGCTATTTAGTGTCCATGTCTTTGGGCTTGGGGAAATGTGTTGGTGTTGATTTTATTTTTATTCCACTGTGGTCCGAGAAGGTGCATGTCAAAATTTCGATTTTTTGAAATTTGTTTATGCTTGATTTATGGCCAAGTATGTGGTCAATCTTAGAGTACGTTTCATGCAGTGATGAGCAGAATGTATATTCTGTGTTGTTGGATGGAGTGTTCTGTAGGTATCAATTAAGTTCATTTGGTAAAGAGTCACATTGAGGTTCTGGATCTCGTTGCTGATTTTTTGTCCTGATGATCTTTCTAGGATTGTGAGTGGGGTATTAAAGTCCCCAGCTATGATAGTGTTAGAGTCAATATCTTTTTTGAGTTTACCTAGAAGCTGGTTTATGAAAGTTGGCGCTCTATGTTGGGTCCATATATGCTTAGGATAGATATTTCTTGTTTATGGATAGAATCTTTTATCATTATTCAGTGGCCTTCTGTATCTTTTTAAATTTTTGATAACTTAAAGGGTATTTTGTCTGAGATTAAGATCATGACTCCTCCTTTCTTTTTTGTTCTGTTCACCTGAAAATTTGTTTCCCATCCTCTTACTTTGAGTCTGTGAGAGTCCTTTCTAGTGAGATTAGTCTCTTGAAGGCAATATATTGTTGCCTTGTGATATTTTATCCATTTTGCCATTCTATATCTTTTTAGTGGTGTATTTAGTCCATTCACATCCAGGTTAATTATTGAAATGTGAGAGTTGATCCCTATCATAAGGTTCTTATAGAGTTGTTGTTGTTCCTGTTTGTTTGTTGTCTTTCTTTTGGTTTGGGGGTTGGTTCATGTGTGTTTTTAATCTTTTACCTGTACTCTTGTGAAGAACGTTGTTGTTCTTTTTTCCTTTTCTTCTGTGCTTAATACTTTCTTAAATGTTTCTTGTAGTGGTGGTCTGGTGGCAGCGTAAGTTCTTAGGGATTAGATATCTGGGGAAGATTTTAATTCTCCCTCATGATGAAGCTGAGCTTGTCTGGGTAGGTTATTCTTGGTTGAAATTATTTATCTTTTAGAACTTTGAAGATAGGACTCCAAGCTCTCCTAGCCTGAAGAGTTTCTGTAGATAAACCTGCTGCTATTCTAATTGGTCTTCCATGATAGGTAATTTGACTTTTTTTTCTTACTCCCTTTAGGATTTTTTCTTTTATACCTACTATTTTTAGGTGAATTATTATGTGTCTGGGAGTTGGTCTTCTCATTTGTTGTCTTGCTGGGGTTCTCTGAATCTCTTGTGTTTGAATTTTCACATCACTGATGAGATGAGGGATGTTTTCTTGAATAATCTCATGGAATGTTTGTTCCAGAGTGGACTCTGTCTATCTTTCTGCCTCAGGAAATCCAATTACTCTTAGGTTCGGTCTTTTGAAGTAATTGCTCATCTCTTGTAGGTTTTGTTCTGTCTTTTTAAGCTTCTTTTCTAAGTTTTTGACAGTTTGGGTTAGTTCTATATTTTGGTCCTCAAGTTCTGAGATTCTTTCTTCTGCTTGGCTAATTCTGCTTTCCATGCTTATCAGTTTGTTATTTATTTCATTCACAGTATTCTTTACGATTGTTATCTCAGTTATCAACTCCTTCCTCTTTTCCTCTTGTCTCTCCTCAATTCTTTTTAATCTCTCCATTAATGTCTTGATATCTGGGCTTGTAGTTTGAGACCAGTCATTCTGGGGGCTGTTCATTGCTTGCATTCCAAAGTCAGTTTTCTCAGTGTCTGACCTCCCAGAGATCTGTGAGAGACCCATATTCTTCTTTTGGTTTTTCTTCATTCGTGTGGATTTTTCTCTCCCCCTTTCTTCCCCTTCTTTAATTCTGTTTTTCAGGAAATGTGGGGTTGCTTTTACTTCTTTTTGTTCAATCTCTTCTTCTTCCTTATGAGTGTCCTCTGGCTTTGTCCACTTTTAAGGCTGTACTGTAGGTTGGGGCTGTACTTTTTGCAGCTTTGACATTATTTATTTGTTTATTGAGTTGGAGTCTCACTCTCACAGTCACTGCAACCTTGACCTGCTGGGCTCAAACGATTCTTCTGCCTCAGCCTTCCAAGGAGCTGTAAGTACAGGTGCATGACAGCACACGCAGTTAATTATTTGATTTATTGTAGAGATGAGGTCTCACCAAATTGCTCAGGCTGGTTTCGAACCCCTGGGCTCAGGCAATCCTCTTCCCTTGGTCTCCTACCGAAGTGCTGAGATTACAGGTATGAGCCACTGCATCAAGCTGACATTTTCTTTTAAATGCAACTTTCTTCTTGTTCACAGTCTTAGAGTCTTCTACTGTCTCATCTAAGAAGCTCTTCCATGATTTTTGTTTTTCACTCTTTTTGGCTAGGATTAGCTTGTGGGCTTACCAAAACTGAATGAGACAAGTGTGCAGTGCTGGAAGAAGACATGGATGGAAATGGTAAATAAAATAATGAACAGGCCACATGTGAACCAAAATGCGTCAAATTCTGACTTAAATCCTGCTACCAGATGCAGCTGTATAATTGACGTACATTATCTCATTTCCCCCAAAAAGATTTCATGACCCAAGCTATTGATTTATTATGGTCTCTGTGCAATAAAACCTCACTGCTAATGTTAATCTGTATTTGCAGCCACTCCTCAGCACTAGCACCACTGCCTTAGCTTCACCTCAGCTCATTAGACATTAGATTCTCATAAGATATGTGCATCCTAGATCCCTCCCATGTGCAGTTCACAATAGGTTTCATGCTTCTATGAGAATCAAATGCCGTCACTGATCTGACAGAAAATAGAGCTCTGGTGGTAATGTGAGTGATGAAGAGAGGCTGTAAATACAGATGAAACTTTGCTCACTCATCAGCCACTCATCTCCTACTGTGTGGCCATTTCCTAACAGGCCAGAGACCAGTATTTGTCCATAGCCCAGTGGCTGGGAACCCCTGCCTTAACAGATTTTTTAATCAGTTGAATTATAGATAAAAGGCTTGCAAAATTAAATTCAATTATATCCTTAAGCCATTCTTTTTCTCCACTTTTTCATATTTATATGGAAGCCTATTACAGAGAGATACTTACCTGGGAAGATGCGCATTGGCATGCTGATGGATCATTTATCTCATGCTGATGTTCTTTTTTATGGATGCATTGTTGCTGCATACAGCTGTGATGAAGAGGTAGAATGTTACATTTCTTACTAAGTGAAGGTAGAGTTGGGAAAAATATAAAGTAGTTTATTATTGTAGTCATCATTAAAGGAATGTACTACAGAATGCTGAAATAGAAAATATGCACCCCCAGCTTGCTAAAATAAATAAGGAAATCAGCAAAGAATCAGTGTAGAGCAGCAATAAGAAATGTTAACCATCAGGTTATTAGCTGGAGGTCTCAGTTTTAAGATCAGAGCAACTAAGAAGGCATTGAGAATAAAAAAGAATTCAAGTAACAAAGGTAAGAAGAAAGCTACAGGTAAAAAGGAATAATGGTGGTTTCTGCTTAATATAATTGACCCCCTGTCAAGTGAAGCTAACTACTCCCTTGAACTTGATCCCAACTCTACTGTCACAACCTGGGGCAGCCTAAATGTTCTACTTTCTAACCCTGCATCTGTATTTCAACACTGTTTTATTGTGTCTGCTCTTGCCACCTTGTTTCAATATCTATTATCTCAACAAATCTTAAGTCAAGCATCTTGTGACTTTAATAAAGTTTACTAAAGACCTAGATGTTTCTGGAGTGGTATTAAATTATGTATCTCATGGTATTCCATCAATGTGTTGGCTCTCTTCAGTCTTTCTGCAGAAAAACCTAGAAATATAATCTGGTCCCCTGAAACCTCTGATGAGAAAGAAGTCTAGTCAGAGTAGTTTTATGACTCCAGCCTTCTAGGAAAATAAAGGATACCATGTCCTACACTTATGGCACAACCTACCCACTAGGCTAAAAAGGCTAAAGAAGCTCTATCTCTTTCACGAATCTCAGTTTTTAATTATATTATAATTTATTTGTGCCTTCATAATCTGTGATAAATTTTTAAACCAATTAGACGAGTAAGCCATTTGCATGTAAAAAGCACTTGAAGCTAGCTACATACACACTATACATAATAGGATATCACAGAGCTCCCTAAACAGTTTGGGTCCATTTGTGATCATGTTCAAACCCCAAATAAATATTACTGATATACAATATTTTGTAATGCAATTTCTTCATTATTTCCTGGGTTTCAGAGGGAAATTGTTTTTTAAAAGTCATTTAAATATCCACAGATAATGAAATATCAGGGTAATTAAACATTAATACCATATGCATGCAATTAGCTCCATTTGCTTAAAGTTATAACAACTGTACAGGGAATAAATGAATACATTTATTTTATGTAGACATGTGATCTGAATCATGCTGGTCAAATTTCTCTACAAAATGTATGTTCTTTTACCTAGGATTATTAAGATAATCTTTCAATATACACCTCCTCACTTTTTAAGTTTATAATCTTTGTGACCATTCTCTAACAAACATTCCAGCAACCTTTATAAGCATTTCAGTATTAAGTTTTATTTTTAAATATATTGTTATTCATCCAAATAAAATAAAATGAAGCCAGCTGCCAGATGCTATGGGAGTTTAGATGTTATAGTGCTTTTATGAAGAAGTCATAAATTGCCTACAGATTATGGCTTTGTTTTCTTTGAAAGGAGTAAGTTTCAGAGACAAAATTTCTGACAAAACTTTTACTTGTTATTTCATCCTAAAAGAAATATCAACCTATAGCTTAACAGGAGTAAAGCCCACAAGAGTTATCAATATATAACATTTTCGGTCCCTTTCACAGTACAACTAATTAATAAATAGCACACATCACACAGCATGATTGGACTTAGGTAGAACAAAAGAAACATAAAATAGGCCACCCACAAAATAACCTCATTCACCAGAGGAATGATATTCTTTGGAAATAAGAAGTGTCCTGCCTTACAAAGGGTCTCCATGATAAAACATAGAAATTGCTAGAAAGAAAGGAAATTTGCTTTGTAGAAAATTACTTAAAGAAGCTCAGCACCTATGACAGCTATCCAGAATCTCTTTTATGTTCTGGTTTCTATAGCCATTCTCAATATTATCATTGAGATGCAGCCTTCTCTTCAGATTATCAATATTTCTCAACTCTGCAATCCAGCACAATACAGTAAATTACCTTTGACAGTTCTGTATTTGATCTCATTCTCACTAGAATGTAAGCAGCACAGTGAAGGCACACTTGCTTTTATTCTACTCACTAATGTAGCATGGGCCCCAAAGACATGTCTAAATAAAGTGTTGCTTTTAAAATATTTGTTGAAAATTCTTCTGCCTCTTCTTGTTATCTAATTAAGCATGAACTCATCAGAGATTGCATTATGCTATGTGTGTCCAGAATCCTTTTTTTTTTCTTCTAAGATTTTTTTGTTCATGTGCCTTGGATTTCAGTCTTGAAGGATTTGATCTACCAAATGGCATAGTAAGTAACAATCTTCCATTTGTATAAGTCTACAAGTGTGCATGAGAGTGCTAAACTGTCCATCAAAAATAATTATGAGATAAAGAATATCACCCTATTGGGTTGATAGATAATCCTAGTCAAAACAAGGAATGTGGTTCAATAGACACTGTTGCATTGGCATGAGCAAATATATCATTCCTATTTAATAGACTTTCTGAAATAATGAGACTATTTCACCAACTTTATTACTTAATTGAACCTGTTAGTTGGAGAGCCATTGATCTATGTGATTATAAAAGAAAGGAAACATATATGAGGAGGGACATATATACAGAAAACCTGGAATTTATTTATTAAAAAAATGTGTATTTAATCATCTTTTTAAAATTTTTTATATTAAAGATGTGGGGTACAATTCAGGGTTAGGTATACAAATGTTCATTATGCATGTACCCTTGTTGATGAGGTGTATTCCCATTCCCCTGACAGCTTCTCACAACTGTCAACTCTCCCCCACCCGCAGTTTTCCACTACTGCCAATCCTTTTCTTATAGCATTACAATATTTGTTCAAGGTCCATTTATGAGTGAGAGCATATGATACTCAGTTCTTTGTTTCTGTGATAGATCACTCAGTAATACAGACTCTAAGTCCATCCAAGTTGCTGTGAAGTTCATAATTTTGTCCTTCTTTGTGGCTGCATAACATTCCATTGTGTATATGTACCACATTTTTTATCCATTTTTTTCCAATGGTCAGCATGTTTGGTTCCATATTTTGCACTTGTTTAAATGTTAGTCATCTTCAAAGTACTCTCTGTTTGATGTAATACAGCTACAGAAACACTTTTCCTGCTGCTCAAGACAGTTTTTGAACTCGTTAAAAACTTTTAGTGCTTCTGCCATTTTTAGTTTCACCTTTTCCACATCTGCAAAACATTTCCCTTTGAGGACTTTTTTCATACAGGGAAACAAACAAAAAGTTGCTCAGAGTGAGACTGGGTGAACAGGGAGGGTAGGACACAGGATCATTCTGGTTTTGGTCAAAAACTGTTGAACTCTCAATGCAGTGAGGGCAGGTGCTCTCCTAAATCACCCTGCATGAAATTTTGAAAGAATCACCAAAAAAAAAATTAACACTCACTGAAGCTGAATGCAGCCTCTCATAACTCTAGCTGCGACACTGATGTGGATAGGTTCCTAGAACACTTACCTAGCAAGGGAAGCCTATACTACAAGGGACTCGCCCGCAGCACTTTCCGGCCTAGTTTAATACATTTACATTGAAATGCCATGTTTGAAACTCTGAATAGACACAACTGTGTTTTTCATATTGATTTAAAGAGAATAGGCAAGTTATGTACAGTATTTGCAGCATTTTCCTTGCCTTCACAGAGAATGAGTTCATGAAACAGCAAAAAAAAATTATTCATAAATAGGGCTTAGTATTAATGTCAATTAGCATCCTGATGACATAATGACCATGGTAAAACATTTAAACTTTATTGACATCAATAGCTATTATCAAATCAGGTTTATTGGTGTTATAATAAAGAGGGCTGGATTTCACAAAGTTTCAGTAATTGACAACGCTGTGTCAGGAACCCTCTGGAATGTGTTGACAGCACACAGGCATACAAAATATTAGCAGGTCAAGATACCACCACTAAGGTTTGGATGTCATTTGTTTGTCCCCACCAAAATTCATGTTGAAATTTGTTCCCTAATGTGGCAGTGCTAGGAGGTAAGATTTGGTGGGAAGTATCTAGGATATGGGGGTGAATCCCTCATGAGTGGCATGGTGTAAGATATGGTTAGATCTCATGCTAAGTGTTCTAATCCAATACAAGCAATTTTTTAAAAAGACGCTTCTATTTTTTGAGTCTGTAAACCTAAACCCTACTGTTTATAATTCAGCATTGAAATGATTTTTGAACTGTTCAAACTAATTTATTTCATCATAAAATCTCCATAGACCATGACCTTCAAATGGGCACATTCCCAGCCAACCATATTGCTACCTTCCACATACTCCATGATATTCGGTCCGGATGAGAGCTCAGTATCAGAAGTAAGTGGATACAGCTTAAAGTATCTTTCCAAACAAAATCTTGGACTCACTGCCACTGGAAGAAACTGGTTGTATTAATGTCTGCCATGGGCTCCAAGAAACTGATTTAGTTTTCTATTTTGTGAAGACTACATTGGTTTTCTATGTTCCAGAAAAGATATACAAGATGCCCGTGTTTACCTTGAACTGCCCCTAAAACTCCATTCCTTAATCAGCCACTGCAGTTCATAGGTCTACTGTGATGTGTTGATACTGCACATCCATAAATCTGCACATAACTATCTTTGTATTCATCTTCCCTCTGTATATTGGAATGATTTTTCTCTCCTTCACTATTTCTTGTTCCTAGGAATTTGGGTTCTGTTACTTGAAATGTATTTGAAAAACAGTTGACTTGTTATCTTTCTCTTTTTAAAGACACTTCAAAGTCATTACTTCTATGGAAGTTACCTTATAAATCGACTCTTGTGTTATTCATCTGAATATCTTCTTCTGTAACTTTCTGTGCGTCCTTTCCTAATCTTCAATGCCATGTTGAAAAGTATCCTATACTGATAATGTACTATTGATGGATCTGCACTAGTCTATTCTCAGCCCTTTATAAATCTTTTTTGAGTAATAAAAGTATTCATAAGATCCTTCTTTGAATATATTACTTTTATTCAAAAATTTGACTCATTTACCCATTTTTCATCAATCTTTCCCCTCAAACTTAAAAACATATCTAGTTAACTGCCTCTACAAATAACAACCACCATTTTATTATTCACAGATGTAATAATTTTCAAACTAACATTTTTATTTTGTATATGTATAAGCCCTTCCAAGTTATTGTTTTAAGGAGAAATAAAATATATTCTAAATTCCCTATTAATTTGGATCTCAATTTTTTATTGTATGACTTTATTGTGTTTTAATACACTATCCTTCAGTTTTCTTACAGAAGTATATTAATGAATATCTTAATTTTATTATTTTCATTTTAAACATTGATAGCATTATGTTTCTGCAAGTACCATAGCAACAATTATACAAGGTTTTCTCATTAGGTTTATTTTATCCTCGTGTTTTTAACTAACTTGAACTTATAAGTCCATATTTAATAAGTTAACCAAAATTATTACAACTCAGTAGCATAAGAGATACTCAGAAGTATTTCCTTCTAAACTGGTGACAGCATTAAACTAATTCCTAGTTCTTTAAGAGAATAAATTAAGGTAATCAGTCAACTACATTTTGTGATATTCTATATTATTTCTCTCAAAACCTTAAGTAAAGTTACTGAGAATGATATATATTTTAGGGCTTATTTCTAAAATTTTCAGTTTTAAATGAACAAATTTCCATAAGATCTACTATTTTTTAATTCTCTATGTGACAGATTAATTGTTGACTAGAAGAGTTGTGTAGTGTTGAAGAACGTGAGCTTTGAAGCTAGTTGTACCTGAATTCAAATGCTAGCTCTCTCTTCTACTAGCTGTGAAACTATGAGTGCAAATTAACCTACCAAAACCTGTTTCTTATCTATGAAATGGAGTGATGGTAGTGCCTGTCTTATAGGGTTGCTAACAGGATTAGGTAAAATAATTTATGTAATAAAATAGCAAATTACATATACTAAGTAATAATTATTAATTTGCCATAGTTCACATTATATAGATAAGTTTATAGATAAGTTCAAAGCATCATTTCCAAAATATTCTTAAGTTCATATTGAAAATTATAAATAGAGGAATAATTTTAAGTTGTTAATTTTATCAATATTAGGGTTTCCCTCTTTACAACTCAGAACATTAAGGATGATATGACTTTAATTTAAGTATTCTGCTGCTTTTCCCTAATTATAATATCAAATATGCTATTCATTTTTATAATTTTCAGCACATTTTATTGCAAACCACCATAGCCAAAGACACTACGACTCTCACCATTGCAAATGTAGTAGTTCAGCATAAATGAGATATAACTCTAACAAAATAATTTTGGTTGAATTACTATGACATCCTTTTAAAATCTAAGGCTGAGTCTAGGGTGAATCACTTTATAGTTTCTAGTACATTTATTCCATATATTTAAACTTCAAGCTCGTATAATCATGACCATTTAAATGACCAACACTGCTAGATAAGATTTAAATGAGCTCCCGCCCCGGGGCCCCCGCCCGCTCCCGCCTCCCGCCCCGCGCTCGCCTCCCCCCCGGCCCCCCCTGGCGCTCCCGCCCCGGCGCCCCGGCCCCCCCGCGCCCCGCGCAGCTCATCACAACCCGGCCCGAGAGGAGATCCACACAAATCGGCTTCAAGGAAGATCTGCAGGGATTGCTGCCAAATCTCCTGTGTCTGAGATTGTGCTGCTAGCTCGCGTGGGGCTTCTGTTGCCTGCTCAGAGGCAGGCAGCCATCTTGTTCCTGTCCGGCCCCACCCCCTCTGGGGCGAGCAGATGAGATAGCACCACCTGCTGGCGACTCAAGGTAACAACACTGAAACGGGAGAAATAAGCCTGATAAAGACATAGACCAAACTGCTGAAGGAAGGTTGAACTGAACTGTCCTCCACAGCAGATCAGGGGCAATTGACTCTAACTGCAAACTAATTAACCAGCTTGAAAAGAAAACTAGAAATCAGACCTGAAAGGACATTGGACTTAAACGAAAGGTCTCAGAGTGTGCTTCATTGATTCTATTAGTTTAATGACTTAATTCTATTCCTACAGTATTGTTCCCCTTTTTTCTCTTTTCCTTTTCCTTTTCTTCTCTTTTCTTCTGTCTGTAAACCATGTCTTTGTATAGAGGAACAGCACACCAATAAGGTGGTTGGATAGCGGGTATGTTAGCATCATGATATGTTTTATTTGTGGTTGTATGAGAGTTGGTTCGACTGTAGCTGTGGTCCATCGTTTTTAGTTGTTTCAGTATAGACCTCTCTCTCTATTTGTTGGCACACTCGTTAGTTTCCTCCCTTACTCCTCTATCTCTCCACTCCCCTCTTCAACCCACTATCTGCTCCATTCTCTCCCCCCTGCTAACCACATTTTATTTCAGGGAGTAAACCTACAGCCCCACTGCACGGACAGACTCCAGGGCAGTGGGAAGTGGGTTCCACATTATCCACACGCCTGTCAGCGAACACCAGGACCTGCAGACAGATTTTGAATCACAGCTCTCCCCTTAAATACATCTCAAAACTGCAAAAAGGACCACCTCCAACCTACAGTGCAACTTCAAAATTGAACAAAGTAAGACGCCATACATAAAGAATGGGAGATTGAATGAACAGAAGTAAAACCAGTCCCTTTACCCCTGAAAAACAAAATTAAAGAAGACGGTGACGTGGAGGAAAGGAAGAAGTAGGGAAGTGTAAAAACCGCACAAATGAAAAAAAACCAAAAGAAGAATATAGGTCTTACAGACCCCTGGGAGATCAGACAATGAGAAAACAGATTCTGGAACACAGACAATGAAGAGTCCCCAGAATGACTGGCTACATGCAACAAACCCAGACATCAAAACATTAATGGAGAGAATTTAAAAAATTGAGGAGAGACAAGAGGAAAATAGGAAGGAGCTGTTGTCAGAAATGACAGCAGTAAAGAATACTGTGATGGAAATGAACAACAGACTAATAAGCATGGAAAGCAGAATCAGCCAAGCAGAAGAAAGAATCTCAGAGCTCGAAGACCAAAACACAGAACTAACCCAAACTGTCAAAAGCATAGAAAAGAAGCTCAAAAAGACAGAACAAAACCTGCAAGAGATGAATGATCACTTCAAGAGACCAAACCTGAGAATAATTGGGCTTCCTGAGGCAGAAAGAGAAACAGAAGCCACACTGGAACAAACATTCCATGAAATCATTCAAGAAAACTTCCCTCATCTCAGTAAAGATGAAAAAATTCAAACACAAGAGATTCAGAGAACCCCTGCAAGACAACAAACGAGAAGACCAACTCCCAGACACATAATAATTCGCCTAAACAAAGTAGCTATGAAAGGAAAAATCCTAAAGGCAGCAAGAGAAAAAGGCCAGACTACCACCGGGGAAAAAACCCAATCCGAATAGCAGCAGATTTATCCACAGAAACCCTTCAGGCCAGGAGAGCCTGGAGCCCTATCTTCAAAGTACTAAAAGAGAAACAATTTCAACCAAGAATAACCTACCCAGCTAAACTAAGCTTCATTAGTGAGGGAGAATTAAAATCTTTTCCAGACATCCAATCCCTAAAAACCTACGCTGCCACCAGACCACCGCTACAAGAAACACTCAAGAAAGTACTGAACACAGAAGAAAAAAAAAAAGAACATCAGCATTCTTCACAAGAGTACAGGCAAAAGATTAAAAACACACCTGAACCAACTCCAAAACCCAAAGAAAGACAACAAATAAACAGTAACAACTCTGTAAGAACCTTATGACAGGGATCAACTCTTGCATTTCAATTATTAGCCTAAATGTAAATGGACTAAATGCACCACTGAAAAGACATAGATTGGCAAAATGGATAAAATATCATCAGGCAACAATCTATTGCCTTCAAGAGACTCACCTCACTAGAAAGGACACCCACAGACTCAAGGTAAGAGGATGGGAAACAATCTTTCAGGCGAACGGAATACAAAAGAAAGGAGGAGTAGCCATCTTAATTTCAGACAAAATCTCCTTCAAACTATTAAAAATCAAAAAAGATACAGAAGGTCACTACATAATGATAAAAGGTTCAATCCATCAACAAGAAATATCTATCCTAAACATATATGCACCCAACATAGGTGCGCCAACTTTCATAAAGCAACTTCTTGGAAAACTAAAGAAAGATATTGACTCTACCACTATCATAACTGGGGACTTTAATACCCCACTCACAACCCTAGACAGATCATCAGGACAAAAAATCAGCAAGGAGACCCGGGAACCTCAATGTGACCTTGGACCAAATGGACTTAATTGATACTTACAGAACACTCCATCCAAAGACCACAGAATACACATTTTACTCATCACCACATGGAACATATTCTAAGATCGACCACATACTCGGCCATAAATCAAGTATAAGCAAATTTAAAAGGACCGAAATTCTACCAAACACCTTCTCGGACCACAGTGGAATAAAAATAAATATTGACACCAACAAAGTCCCCCCAAAACCCACAAAGACAAGGACACTAAACAGCATGATGCTAAACAACTCCTGGGTCAATGACGAAATCAAAACAGGGATCAAAAGATACCTGGAAACAAATGAAAATGAAGAAACATCTTACCAAAATCTCTGGGATGCCCTGAAAGCTGTAGTAAGAGGGGATTTATATCCCTACAAACACACATGAAGAAAATGGAAGGAACAGAAATTCACAATCTAACAAGCCACCTAAAGAAGCTGGAAAAGCAAGACCACAAAAACCCTAATTTCAGCAGAAGAATCCAGATCACCAAAATAAAAGCCCAAATCCAGGACATAGAAGACAAAAAGATAATTGAAAAAATCAATAAAACAAAAAGCTGGTTCTTCGAAAGAATAAACAAGATCGATGGTCCCCTAGCTAGACTGACCAAGAAAAAACGAGAAAAAAAAACAAATAAGCATAATCAGAAACACAAAAGATGAAGTCACATCTGACCCTGAAGAAATACAAAAGATCATTAGAGACTACTATGTACACTTGTATGGAAACAAACTTGAAAACCACAAGGAAATGGAGGACTTTCTGACATCACACAATCTACCTAGGTTGGAACAAGAAGAAATTGAGACCCTAAATAGACCAATTACAATCAAGGAAATCGACTACGTAATAAGAAAACTTCCTACAAAAAAAAGCCCTGGTCCAGATGGCTTTCCAGCAGAATTCTACAAGACATTCAAGGAGGAGCTGATACCAATCCTACTGAAGGTATTCCAGGCGATAGAAAAAGATGGAACTCTCCCCAAATCATTTTATGAAGCCAACATCACACTGATACCCAAGCCAGGTAAAGATCCAACAAAGAAAGAGAACTACAGGCCAATATCTTTGATGAACATAGATGCTAAAATTCTCAACAAAATCCTAGCAAACAGGATTCAACAATACATCTCAAAAATCATTCACCATGACCAAGTAGGCTTCATTACTGGCATGTAAGGCTGGTTCAACATTCGTAAAACCATAAATGTAATTAAATACATCAACAGTTGTCAAAACAAAAACCACATGATCATATCATTAGATGCAGAAAAAGCTTTTGATAAAATCCAGCACCCCTTCTTGATAAAAACCCTTGAACATCTAGGCATACGGGGAACATACTTCAAAATAATAAAAGCCATCTACGAGAAACCTACAGCCTGCATACTCCTAAATGGACAAAAATTGGAACCAATTCCCCTGAAAACTGGAACTAGACAAGGATGCCCACTCTCTCCCCTCCTGTTCAACATAGTATTGGAAGTCCTGGCTAGAGCAATCAGAGAAGACGAGGCAATCAGAGGTATTCAAATAGGAAAAGAGGAAGTCAAGTTATCTCTCTATGCAGATGATATGATGGTGTACCTTGAAAACCCAAGAGAATCTGTTAAAGGCCTCCTTACATTGATAAAGGCCTTTGGCAAAGTCTCAGGATACAAAATAAATGTACAAAAGACAATCGCATTTCTCTACACCAATAATAAACAAACAGAAACCCAAATAAAAAACACAATTCCATTCACAATAGCCACAAAAAAAATGAAATACCTTGGCATCTTCCTAACCAGAGACGTGAAAGACCTTTACAATGCAAATTACAAAACACTGCTCAAAGAAATCAAAGCTGACATGTCAAGTGGAAAAATATCCCATGCTCATGGATCGGAAGAATCAACATTGTGAAGATGTCCATCTTACCTAAGGCAATCTACAAATTCAATGCAATACCCATTAAATTACCAATAACATTCTTCTCTGACCTAGAAAAAACAACACAGGAATTCATATGGAAACACAAACGTCCAAGAATAGCCAGAACAATCCTCAGCAAAAAAAACAAAGCAGGTGGTATCACAATACCAGACTTCAAACTTTACTATAAAGCTACAATCATCAAAACAGCTTGGTATTGGTACAAGAACAGGCATATAGATCAATGGAACAGAATTGAGATTCCAGAAGCAAAACCTCAATTCCTCAACCAACTCATCTTCGACAAAGCCCCCACCACCTACCAATGGGGTGAGGAGAACCTATTCAGTAAATGGTGCTGGGAAAACTGGTTGACCACATGTAGAAGATTGAAACAGGACCCTTATCTATCCCCATGCACAAAGGTTAACTCCAAATGGATCAGAGACCTAAATGTAAAACCTCAAACCATAAGAACCTTAGAAAAGGAAGGAAATACTCTCATGGAAATCGGAACGGGCATCCAATTCCTGTACAAAACCCGAAACCCACAGGACTTAAGAGAGAAGATAGACAAATGGGACCTTATTAAACTGACAAGGGTTCTGCAAAGCCAAAGAAACCATCAAGAGAGCAGGGAGACAGCCTACAGACTGGGAAAAAGTATTTGCCAACTCTAGGTCTGACAAAGGCTTAACATCCTGGATCTACAAGGAACTGAAACGTACTGAAAAGAAGAAAACAAGCAACCCCATTATAAAATGGGCAAAAGATATGAACAGACACTTCACAAAAGAAGACATTCGAGCAACCAACAAACACATGAAGAAATGCTCAACCTCACTAATCATCAGGGAGATGCAAATCAAAACCACACTGAGATATCACCTAACTCCAGTCAGAATGGCAATTATCAACAACTCAAAAAATAACAGCTACTGGAGAGGCTGTGGTGAAAAGGGAACACTTCTACACTGTTGGTGGGAGTGTAAGCTAGTGCAACCTCTGTGGAAAGCAGTGTGGCGATTCCTGAAAGCTCTAAATATTGACCTTCCTTATGACTCTGCAATCCCCTACTGGGAATATACCCTGAAGAACACAAATCAGTCTATAAAAAAGATACCTGTACACGTATGTTTATCGCAGCGTTATTCACAATAGCAAGAACCTGGAAACAACCATGCTGCCCATCAAAAGAGGACTGGATTAAAAATGTGGTACATATACATGATGGAATACTACGCAGCCATGAAAAAGAACAAAATCATGAATTTCGCAGCTACCTGGATGGAACTAGAGTCTATAATACTGAGTGACCTCTCACAGAAACAAAGATCAGAATATCACATGTTTTCACTCATATAATGGACCTTGAACATCCAATGTAATACTATAAGAAAATGACTGATGGTACTGGGAAATTATGGGGGGGGGAAAGGGACTAACAGTAGCTAATATCTATCTGGGACTGGGAAAACACCTCTTATCAATAGGGTGCCTGAATGAAACGTAATTGTACACCTAACCCTTAACTGTACCCTACAAAACGATAATAAAAAATACTGATTATATAAAAAAAAAGATTTAAATGAATGTTCTATCAATGTTTTCCCTCAATTCTACCATTAAGAAATAACTGATGTTTTAAAGTCATCAATTTCAGATTTTGAAAATGTTAATACATAGATCTATAGAAAGTGGGTAATATTGACATGGCTTTAATTTTAAAATCTCTTTTCCAATAATAAATCTCCTCTTCAGAATATAGATTTTTTCCACTCCTTTTTTTTAAGATGTGAGTAAAATTCAGGGGTAGGTATATAAATGTTGATTAAGCAGTTACCCTAGTTGATGCGGTGTACTCCATTCCTCCCCTGGAAGTTCCCCTCAATTGCCAATCCTCCCCTCCCCTGGCAGTTTCCCACTACTGCCACTCCCTTTCTTATAGTACTATGATAATTGTTCAAAGTCCACTTATATGCGAGAATATATGGTACTCTGATCTTTGTTCCTTGATAGATCACTGAGTATGATAGACTCTAAATCCACTCAAGTTGCTGAAAGTCCATGTTTGTTGTTCTTTAGGGCTGCATAATATTTCATTATGTTTATGTACCACATTTTTTTTTTAATCCAGTCCAACTTCAGTGGGCAACATGGTGGGTTCCATGTTTTTGCTATAGTGAATCGAGGTGCAACAAACAAGCATGTGCAGGTATATTTTTGGTAGAATGATTTGAGTTCCTCTGGGTAATTTCCCAATATGGGAATTGCTGGGTCATATGGAAGGTCAATTTCTAGTTCTTTCTGAAACCGCTACACTGTCTTCCAAAGAGGTTGCACTAGTTTGCAATGTCACTGGCAGTGTAGAAGTCTTCCTTTTTCTCTGCATCCTCACCAGCATCTGTTGTTGTTTGTTTTGTTAATGATGACCATTCTTACAGTGGTTAGGTGGCATGTCAATGTGGTTTTGATTTGCATTTCTCTGATAATTAGTGGGCTGAGCACTCTTGCATGTGTCTGTTGACTGCCAGTATATCTTTTTTTGAGAAGTGTCTATCCATGTCTTTTGCCCACTTTTTAATGGTGCTGTTGCTTTTTCCTTTGGGGATGTTGAATTCCTTGTAGATCCTAGATGTTAGGACTTTGTCAGATACACAGTTGTCAAACATTTTTTTTCCCATTCTGTGGGCTGTCTCCCTGTTCTCTTGATGGTTTCTTTTGCTTTGCAGAAGCTCATCAGTTTGATGAGGTCCCCTTGTCTATCTTATTTTCTATGGTATGGGCACTTAGGGTTCTGATCAGGAATTGGTTGCCAGTTCAAATTTCCATAAGGGTGTCTCCTGCATTTTCTAAGACTCTTATAGTTTGAGGTTTTATGTTTAGATCTTTGATCCATTTAGAGTTAATTTTTGTGTATGATGATAGGTAGGGGTCCTGTTTTAATCTTCTGCATGTAATCAGCCAGTTTTCCCAGCATCATTTAATGAATAGGCTGTCCTCTCCCCAGTGGTTGTTGTTGGAGGCTTTCAAAGATGAGTTGGTTGAGCAATTGAGGCTTTGCTTTCAGAATCTCTATCCTGTTCCATTGGTCTATATGCCTGTTCTTGTACCAATACCAAGCTGTTTTGATTAATGTAGTCTTATACTAAAGTTTCAAGTGGAGGTGTGATACCTCCTGCTTTGTTTCTTTTGCTAAGGATTGTTTTGGCCATTCGTGGCCATTTATATTTCCATATGAATTTCTGTATTGTCATTTGCAGCTCTGAGAAAAATGTTGGTAATTTAATGGGTATTGTGTTGAATCTGTAGATTGCCTTTGATAGGATGGACATGTTAACGATGTTGGTTCTTCCTATCCATGAGCATGGACTATTTTCTATTTGTTTGTGTCTTGGATTTCTTTGAGCAGTGTTTTATAGTTTTCATTGTAAAGGTCTCTCACTTCTCTGGTTAGTAAGACACCAAGGTATTTCAGTTTTTGTGTGGCTATTGTGAATTGTATTGTGACTTATATTTGGTTCTCTGCCTACTTTTTGTTGGTGTATGGGAATGAAGCTGTCGTTTGCACATTTATTTTGTACTCTGAGACTTTACCAAAGTCCTTTATCAGTGCAAGCAGGTTTTTGACATATTATTTTGAATTTTCAAGGTGTAGAATTATATCATCAGCAAAGAGGGATAAGTTGACTTCCTCTTTTCCTATTTGGAGATTCCTGATTTTCTTCTCCTCTAATTGCCCTACTAGAAATTCCAAAACTACGTTGAATAGAAGGTGTGAAAGTGGGCAGTCTTGTCTTGTTCCAGTTTTCAAGGGAAATGCTCCAGTCTCTCCAATTAGCAGAATGTTGGTTGTGGGTTTATTGTAGATGGCTCTTACTATTTTGAAGTATGTTCCTTTTATGGCTAGGTGTTCAAGGGTTTTTATCAAGAAGGGATGCTTGATTTTATTGAAAGCTTTTTCTGCATTTAGTGAGATAATCTTGTGGTTCTTTTTTTTTTTTACACCTATTAATGTATTTAATTATATTTATGGTCTTGTGAATGTTGAACCAGCCTCCTGGGGTGGTTCCTGAAACCAGCCCTGCATCCTGAAACCTACTTGGTCATGATAGATGATTTTTGAGATGTGTTTTTGGATCCGATATGCTAGAATCTTGTTGAGAATTTTCGCCTCTATATTCATAAGGGATATTGGCTTGTAGTTCTCTTTTTTGTTGGATCTTTATCCAATTTGGGTATCAGTGTGATGTTAGCTTCATGAAATGATTTGGAGAGAATTCCATCTTTCTCAATTGTCTGGAATACTTTCAACAGGATTGGTATCAGTTCCTCCTTGTACGTTTTGTAGAATTCTGCTGGCAGGCCATCTGGTCCAGGGCTTTTTTGGTAAGTTTTCTTATGACAGTCAATTCCTGTGTTGTTATTGGTCTATGTAGTGTCTCAATATCTTCTTGTTTCAGCCTGGGTAGGTTGTGTGATGTCAGAAAATCCTCCATTTCATTTAGGTTGTCAAGTTTGTTTCCATTTGGTGTACATATTAATATCTGATAATCTTTTGTACTTCTTATAGGTCAGTTGTGATTTGATTTTTTATATTTCTGATTGTGTTTATTTGGGCTTTTTCTTGGTCATTCTGACTAGGAGTCCATCAATCTTGTTAATTCTTTCAAAGAACCAGTTCTCTGTTTTGTTGATGTTTTCTATGATATTTTTGTCTTCTATGTCCCATATTTGGGATCTTATTTTGGTGATTTGTATCCTTCTGCTAAAGTTAGGGTTTTGGTGGTCTTCTCTTTCTAGCTCCCTTAAGTGATTTGTGAGGCTCTCAACTTGTGATCTTTCCTTTTTCTTGATGTGTGCTCATAGAGATATAAATTCTCCTCTTAGAACTGTTTTCATGATATCCCAGATGTTTTGGTAAGACTTTTTTTATTTTCATTTGTTTCCCGGAATCTTTTAATTTCTGCCTTGATTTCAGTGTTGACACAGTAGTTGTTCAGCATCATGCTGTTTAGTGTTCACGTCTTTGTGGGCTTTGGGAAAATTTTCTTGGAGTTGATATTTGTTTTAATTCCACTGTGGTCTAAGAAGGTGCATGGCAATATTTCACACTTAGGGAACTTTTTTCTGCTTGAAATATGGTCAAGGATTTGATTGATCTTGGAGTATGTTCCTTGTGGTGATGAGTAGAATGTCTATTCTGTGGGTGTTAGGTGGAATAATCATTAGGTATCTATTAAGTCCATTTGGTCGAGTGTCAAGTTTAGGTTCTGGATTTCCTTGCTCATTTTTTGCCTCGATGATCTATCTAAGGCTGTTAGTGGAGTATTCGAGCCTGCTGCTATAATAGTGTTAGAGTCAATTTTCTTTCAGCTTATTTAGTAGTTGCCTTATAAACACTGGTGATCCTATGTTGGGTGCATATATATTTAGGATGGTTATTTCTTGTTGATGGATTGAGCCTTTTATCATTTTGTAGTGTCCTTTTGTATCTTTTTAAAATGTTGATAGTTTAAAAGTTGTTTTGTCTGATATTAAGATCATGACTTCTGCTTTCCTTTGTGATCCATTTGCCTGGAAACTTGTTTTACATCCTTTAACTTTGAGTCTGTGTGTATCCCTTGTGGTGAGATGAGTTTTCTGGATGTAGCAAATAATTGGGTCATGGTTTCTTATCCAGTTTGAGTTTCTTATCCATTCTGAGTCCCTGCAGTGGTGCATTTAGTCCATTCACATTCAAGCTGATTATTTTCGTGTTTTATTTTATTTGCTTGTTTTCTTTTAGCATTGGGGTTGATGTATGTGTGTGTGTTTTCAAGTGTTGTACTGTATTCTCCATTGATTCTGTGCTCTACTATTGTCTTGGGAAATTTGTGGTCATTCTTTTTCTTTTTTTCTTTCTTCTGTGTTTAATATCTTTTTAAGTGTCTCCTATAAAGCTGATCTGGAAACTTCATAATCTCTTAGGGATTGGATGTCTGGAAAGGATTTTAATTCTCCATCACTGATGAAGCTGAGCTTGGCTGGACCAGAAATTCTTGGTTGAAATTGTTTATCTTTGAGTACTTTGAATATTGGACTCTAGTCCTTTCTTGCTTGTAGTGTTTCTGCCAATAGGTTTGCTGCTATTCTGATTGGTTTTCCCCAGTAGGTAGTCTTACCTTTCTCTCTTGCTGCCTTTAGGAATTTTTCTTTTGTGCCTACTCTGTATAGGCAAATTATTATGTGTCTAGGGGTTAGTCTTCTCATTTGATGTCTGGGTGGGGGGGCTCTCTGTATCTCTTGTGTTTGGCTGGTCACATCTCTGGTGAGATGGGAAAATTTTCTTGGATTACCTCCTGGAATTCTTGCTCCAAAGTGTTCTCCATTTCCCTTTTTCTTCTGAGATACCAATCAGGCATAGGTTCAGCCTCTTGATATAATCCCAAGTCTCTTGTAGGCTTTGTTCTTTTTTCTGAGTCTTCTTTCTATATTTTTTACAGACCAGGTTAATTCCATGTTCTGGTCACCAAGTTCTAAGAATCTTTCTTCTGCTAGATTAATTCTGCTTTCCATGCTTGTCATCTTATTATTTATTTTCTGGATGAAATTTTTTATTGGCAAAATCTCTGTTACAAGTTTTTTCAGTGTTGCATCGTGTCTCTCTTTCCATCCATTCCTTAATCCCTGTCATATTCTGGGGCCATTCGTTGGTGATTTCCATTGCTTGGATTCTGAGGTCTGATTTTTCTGGAGTTTTCTCTATGTTACACTTGAAATTACCTGTGGTCTTCCTTTGGTTTTGCCTCATTTGAGACAGATCTCTTGCTTTTCTCTTTAGTTCTGTTATTCAGTATCAGTGGTAGAGGCTTTCCCTTCTGATGTTTGCTCAACCCTTTATTCTTCCTTGATCCGGGCTCTAAATTTGTTCTATTTTGAAACAGAACTGTAGATGGGAAGCTTTGCTGTCTCTTATAATTTTGAAAGTCAAATAAAGAAGGGGATGGGGTGCTAGGATTCAGAAACTACTTGCAAATTACAATGTTAATTGACTGTGGTATGTGTTCTTGAGATCCACTCCCCACCACCATTCTATATGACAATGCAGTGGGTATGTGTGGGTACCCCTTGAATCTGATATACAGTGACAGCAATGTGGAGCATAGAGAAAAATAGAATGAAATAAGATGGACAAGAATTAAAGGGAAAAAGAAAAAACACAGAACAATTAAATCAAAAACCATAGAAAAAACAATTGAACACATACACACACAGAGACACACACACACACCCCAAAACAAACTGAAATAACAACAAAGTGAAACAAAACAAATGAAAACAACAAAAAAAGGAAAATAAAACACACACACGTATGCTTAGCACAAAATGAATGCAGAATAAAAACAGAAAGACCAGAAGAAAAAAAAAAGAAAGAAATTCAGATTGAACCCTCATGCATATATTGACACACACCTTCATTTAAAAAATATATTAATGATAATAAAAGAAAAGAACAAAAGAGCAAAAGCAAACCAACCAAAAAAAAATTGAAAGATGAACACTCAATCATTCACATACACACATAAACAGAAAACAAAAGACAAAAGAAGAAAGAACAGTAAAAGAAGAAAAGGGGTGGGATGCAGATCAAATCCCTCATGTGCACATTCATGCACAAAAGAGAAATATTTTTAAAATACATGAACTAAAAAACAGGCAAAAATTTTGTTTTAATGTTTAAAAAATTAAAAAGAAAAAACCTGCCCTCTTGTGCAGACTCTGCAATTGTTCCTCTAGTCTGCTCTCTCCTGAAGAGCCAGCTCCTCTTTCACCTTCTCCCTAGTGTCCAGACAGGATAGGAGAAAGTGCAGTGGGGGTGAGTGGGGCTACAGTCCTCCCCACCTATTCTTGTATGGTCAGGGAGAACTCCTCTAGTGGGGAGGTGTAGGATTTTGTCTTCCCCAGGTATGTATTTGCTGGGGGTACCCCAGTCAGGTCTATCCTGGAATGGAGTTCTCCTGCTGAGACTGACATCCAGGCTCTACCTAGGTGTGTCCTCTTAGTCATGACTCAGCTGTGTGGGTCTTACTTTTAGAGGGTTGCTAGGGTGGAGGGGGATTGGATCAGTCCCAAAGTCATCACTCATCTCTTTGGAGGTATTTTTTGTCCTTTTTGGCCACACCCTTTGGCCTGCAGTTGCATTAGGGTAGGGGATGGGGCACTTAGGACTCAGTACTTGTCAGGTCCCTCCAAAGTTTGTGCTTTCAGGATATCCCCTTTGGGTCATGATCAACCCCTGAGTAGTTGATCCACCAGTCACAGAGATCGAACTGTTGCTCCAGAGTGAGCAAGTCAGAGCACTTTCCTGCCCCACCTTCAAGATGGTGGGGGGTGCCTCTCTTGTCTTCTCCAGTGTGACTCTGACTCTGGGCTCCCTCTGCAGTCCCTGCCGTCAGTGCCCAGTCAGGCGCTGAAGCGATGTGGCAAATCCTGGAGCCAGTATTCTCTCCCCACCGCTTCTTCATAGGAAAACTTTTGTCCATTAAAAAAAATGGTGCTCTGCTTCTGTGACCTGGGAAGAGCCAGGGACCAGCAGAGAAGCTGCAGCACCAGCTGTTGCACCAGGAGGGCCCTGACCACTTGCTCATGAGCCTCTACTTATTCAGTCTCTCCCAGAATTTTCTTCCCAGGAAGGGTTATGTTGATTTTTTTTTTAAATGGCACTCTGCTTATGTCCTGGGAATCACTATGTTTCAAGCCAAGCAGTTGTGGCACCAGTCGCTGCACCAGGACAGCCCTGGCCACTAGCTCCCTAGCCCTCACTCAGTCAGCCAGTCACATGCCCACTCATTCACCAGTACGTGCACACAATTTTCCATCCACTCACTTGCTCACACCGAGACTCACATAGTCCAACTGTCTAGGATGCCATCTTCCTGACCTCCTTCATTTCCTTTTTTAATGATTTGATCTTTCTCATTCCTTTGATTTAAATTGACTGTATAATCAACTTTACATATCAATTATTTACTATAATTAACAGCTTCAAAACTCAAGCTCCATAAGTATAGGGATTTTGTTTTAGTTTACTATTATATCCCCAGCATCTGAAACAATGCCTAGCATATATTAAGCACTCAGTAAGTGTACATTAAATAAATATTAATCAGATTTGTATGAGTTCAAATGCCATATTCTCTTCCAGGTGGAACTTTATCACCAGTGTTATTTACAGATATGCTTAGTGTATTCAGTTGCTAAGACTTAAGACTTTACAGTGATTTTGCTAGGTAAAAAATAAGAAATGTAATTGCTTTATTTGTTTTTGGACTACTAAAAAGGTAACAGCTGAAAAATGTATCTTAGAAAAATATTAAATCAACAGCTGACTCTTAAAGTATGAGTGCAATGGAAGTTTAAAAGCTTGGCTAAAATGCTTTAAGAGAAATTTAAATAAAGAGATATACCATGTTTATGGAACAGAAGAATCAGTATTATTAAATTTACATTTTTTCCAAATATATTTATAAATTTAATGCAATTCCTTCCACCCCTCAAACATTCCAGCAGACATTTTTAAAGTAATGTACATACTGCTTTGTATGTATTTGTATGAAAGTGCAAAGTATCTAAAATAACTGATATAATTATTTTAAAGACAGACTTATACTATAGTCATCCCTTAGCATCCATGGGGTAATGGTTCCAGAACCCCTTGCGGATACCAAAATCTGCTGATTTTCAAGTCCTGATATAAAATAGCATAATATTTGCATATTACTTATGCACATCCTCCAGAATACTTTAAATGATCCCTTGATTTCTTATTTTATCTAATACAATGTAAATGCTATGTAAATAGTTGTTAGACTATATTGTTTAGGGAATAATGACAAGTAAAAATCTGTACATGTTCAGTATACACAATTTTCTTTCAAGTATTTTATTCCATAAGTGATTGAATCCACAGTTGCAGAATCCATAGATACAGAGGGCTGTTTGTACTTGATTTCGGGGCTTACTGTAAAGCTACAATAATTAAGACAATGTGGCATTGGCATAACAGCATATAGATAGGGCAGTGGAATGAAATAGAAAGTTCAAAAATAGATTCATATATATGTATAATATGAGATAATTTATTTTCAACAAAGATATAATATTATTCAATGAAAAAGAAAAGTATTCCAATATTTGGTAATGGAAAAATTATATGTCAATTTTTTAAAAATAAACTTTGATTCTTACATCATACCATATGCAAAAAATTAAATTGCTGTATGTCATAGTCATAAGACTGTAAATTAAGTTGTAATAAGTCTAGATGAAAATACGGGAGAAAATGAAAAGCTACAAAATAGAAAAAAAAATCATGTAGCATATATCTGCCAGATGACTTGTATCCAAACCACATAAAGAACTATAGCAATTTAATAATAAGAATACAATCAACTCAACAAAATATGGCCAAAATTTGAAAACGAATTTTTGAAAAGAAGATACACAAAAAGATGAACGACATCATTATACATCAAGTAAATGAAAATTAAAAACACTTTGAAATACTACTACACACCCATTAAAATAATAAATCAAAATATCTGACAGTACTCTGTATTGATGAAGATGTGGAGTAACTGGAATTTTCATACATTGCTAGTAAGAATGCAAATTGGCATGGCTACTTTGGAAAAAGTTTGGCAGTTTCTTATATGGTTACATATACACTCACCATATAAGACTCAGCAACTCACTGGGAGCATGGCTCAAGCCTGTAATCACTTTGGAAGGCTGAGGATTGCCTGAGACCAGAGGTTCAAGACCAGACTGGGCAACTTGGTGAACGTTCATCTCTACAATAAATCAAAAAATTAGTTGGGCGTGGTAGCTCCCACCTGTAGTTCCAGCTACTTGGAAGGATGAGGCGGATGGATTGCCTGAGTCCAGTAGGTTGAGGCTGCAGTGGCCGTGAGTGTGCTACTGCCCTCCAGCCTGGGCAACGGAGTGAGACTCCAACTCAAAAAAAAAAAAAATTAAAACTCAGCAACTCCTTCCTTAAGCATTTAACAGAATAAATGAAGCCTATGTTCAAACAATAGCTTATACTCAATTTTTTAAAACAAGTTGTAATGACTCAAAACTTGAAATATTCCAAATGTCCATCAACATACTGGGTTATATCACTGCAATAGAATTCTATTCAGAAACTTACAAGAAGCAACTATTGAAACACAAAGCAACACAAATAAATCTAAAATATTAAATTAAGTAAAATAAGTCAGATATAAAAGACTGCATATTATATTATCCCATTTATATGAATCTCTAGGGAAAATATAAATAACCAAAAAACATAAGGTGAGTGATTGGAGATCAAATTAGGAGCACAATATTTCTAGTGTGCTGATGATTTCTCTGCTGTATAAGTTTATAAAAAATTATCTAAATGTGCATTTTAAATGGTGCATTGTATTTAATGTAAATTATATCTCAATAAACTGATTTTTAAATGGTGGTCTGGGCAAGCATTACTGCTTATCAGTATAGCATTGTGACTGGTTGGTGAGATTATAAATTGTTATAGCCATTATGGAAAATACTATGGAGGTCCCTCAAAATGCTAAAAGTAGAATTACCATATGATGCAATAATCCCACTTCTGGGCATGTATCCAAAGAAATTGAAATATGTAACTAAAAGAGATTTATACACTCTCATGTTCTTTGCAGCATTAGTCACATTAGTCAAGATATTTAAACAACCTAAGTGTCTGTCAACAGAGAAATAGATAATGAAATATAAACATAATAGAATATTTTTAGCCATACAAAAGAAAAAACTCTGCCATTTGCAACAACAGATAAATATAGAGGATATTATTCTAGGTGAAATAAATTAGACACAAAAAGTTTTAAAACTACATAATTTCATTTATATGTGTAATCTAAAGAAACTGAACTCATAAAAACAGAAAGCAGAATTGTAGTTGCCAGGGGCTGGACAACGAGAACAGGGAATTTTGATCAAAGGGTATACACTCTCAACTGCAAGATGAATAAGTTCTGGAGATCTAACATACAGCATGGAGACTATAGTTAATAACAATGTATTGTGTGCCTGATATTTACCAAGAGATTAGATAGTAAGTGTTCTCACCACAAATATACAAAAAATGGCAGCCAAATGAGTTGATAGAAAGGTAAATTACTGATTATGATAATCACTTCACAACAAACAAGTATATCAAAACATCAAATTGTACACCTTAGATATATACAAATTTTGTTAATTATACATCAACAAAGATAGGGAGAAAAAAAACAATGCTTTAATTCCAATACTTCCAAAGCTGAATGAAATTATTTAAAAATGCTTTAAGAAAAAGTTTAAAAATTGTTAATGCTATTTTTTTTTTTTAGCATAAGTAAAAATTTCAGTATGTGTGTATGTTTGATGCATGGGATGCATGGCTCAATTTAAAAAGAAAAGAATTTAAAGTTAAATGCAGTCAGACCAGTTAAAGCTTCACCCTTACAAGTTCTGTGGCTCTGCCCATGTGTGTTAATCCCTCTAAATTTTAGTTCCTGCTTTGTTCAAATAGACGTAACAATACATATTACATGTATTTGCAGTAAATATTGAATAATATCATAAACTGACTTGGTATTGTTGTTTATCATGATTGCTGTCTTAATAATAATGTCATTTATGTACTCCTCATCTCCTAGGCCTCTTGGAATTCTAAAATAAGATGATAGCATTTTTTAAATAAAAAGTTTATGCCATCAGTCATATCACTTTTCTCACAACAGGAGTGCAAATGGTTAGGATTTGTATTCAGAATGAACACACAAGCAGCAGACACTTTCTGGGTTTGAAATTTTATTGTCTTTTGGGAAACTGGAGCTATTTCCGAAAGTCATAAAATCTGATTTCTGCTCTCTATATAATATTGTCCTGAACCATGTGTCAGCAGTTTCACTTTTTAACTTAAACTCCTCATATTAGAATTTTTTTAATTGGTTGAGAAACAATGCTTTACAATTATAGTCAAATCTCACTCACTTTGAAAAAAGCCAATTTTGAATTTTTATTTTCATGTATTGTAGAATTGGGGAAATCATGTGAAAGATGGCAAACACACAAACAACTTAATTTTTCTCTCTGCCTGCATGTTTTCTTCTGGTATAAGTTGAGTTAGATAAGTATATAGTTCTATCTCCAAGAGATCTAATGGCCTTGAAATCTAACAGAGTCTTCCAGTCTACTCTCCTCAGTTATTCATAAGCTGTGAAGTGCTGTCTCAAGTCTCCCTTGATCCACTCCTTTGAAGTGTCCCTTCAAACTAATGTAGAGTAATTTGTTTCTACATTTGTTACTGTGGTTTTGAATATTCAGTGTGCTGCTCAACTGCTCTTCCATAGAATGACTACTGAGAGAGAACACACACAAAAAAACTGTATCATACTGGAAAGCATGCCTGTTGGCATCTGTTGCCAGATGGAATGAGATGGCAGAACTAATTATAAAAGCTGTATATCTCCCATCACTTGTCTCAGAATAGCCACACCTAGTTTCTTTATGACTAGCCTCCCAAGGTGAGCCAAAACAAGCCATCATATTATGGGCACTTCTTTATTCTCAATATTATTGGAAAATCTAAAACACATTCACCACAACCAGTAAGAACCATATTGTTATGATATTCTGTAAATACCTTGTTACCATGAGTAGAATAAAGCCCTGAAATGTGGCTAAAAACATGAGACTTGAAACCACACAAGCCTAATTTTTTAATATAATTCTACTACTTTCTATCACAATATAGCTTTGGTCAACTTACATACTTTTACATAAAAATCTCAATTTACTTATCTGTAATTAAAATAATATCTCTAGAAGACATTGAGACATTGGGATAATTTATTGAATACATTGTAACATGCTGTATCTGATATGTAATAAGTTCTCAGTAAATGTTAACTATTATGATTTTAAACTTGTCTTGGTAATTCTATTTTACTTTCATAATTGGATTTTACTATTATGTCCTCAAAAAGCTAGTTTTCTCGATCATTTTCTGCACTATCAACAGTTTCCCTGGCACATCTGTTCCTCAAAGTGAATGGTATAAAGAACAATATAGATACAGTAAGCCCTCACTTAATAGGTTTTTGGAAACTATCACAACCTTCTGCAAGTCCTTAAATACCATTGTTTCCTTCAAGTACTTTTAACATTGACGAGAAAGAAACAATGGGTTTAATGTCATTTCATTTGAAGTCACAGCTTTCAAGAACCTATAAACAATATTAAATGAGGACTTACTATACTCATTGAAAACATATTAAATTCAAATATTCTAGTAAAGAGTCAACATCCAAAAGTCTGGGAGTAACTCATGTTTATGTCTTGAAATCAGGTGGCAGAAAGAGGTTTTTAAATTTTTTTTTTAATTGAAAAATAGCAAATGTGTATATTTATGGGGTGCAATGTGATCTATGTATATATATTACATAAAGATTTAATCAAACTATTAATGTATCCATCACTTCACCAATTTACCATTTTTCATGATGAAAGTGTTAAAATATCTATTTTAGCATTTAAAAAATATGCCTCATTATTAACTATGGTCACCATGCAGCATAATATATCATTAAAATTGATTCCTCTAGTCTAACTGAAACTTTTTACTCTTTGGTCAACATCTCTCCTTTCCCCATAACTGTATTCCTTTTCTTATCCCTTTTCCTCCCTATCAACCTCTGGTATCACCTTTCTACTCTCTTCTTCTATAAGATCAACTTTAGTAGATCCTGATGCTGGTAGGGTGTGGCACAAAACCCCTGGATTCTTTGACTCATTTCTAAAATGAATCTTAGAGCAGCCAGCAAAGTTTTAAAACAAAGTTTATTAGTGAGAAAAATGAAAAGAAGGAAGAAGAAAGACTCATGACATAAAGAACTGCTATAGGCAAGTTTTCAATGAAGAAAAACCGGATATACCTGCCTAGTTATTGATATGCTAATGGGTGGAGTCCAGGTAACCCTGGCTCCAAGAGATTGACATATCTGGAATCCTGATGGGAGGAGACAAGGGGAGTGGTCTTTTTCAGACCACATAGTTTCCCACAGGAAACCTGCCAGATGTTTCCAGTCCACAAGCTCCTTAGCTAAAAGGTGGTCTTATTACATTTTCTATGGCTTTGACCAGTTAAGAGGTGGTCATTGGTCTTCTGTCTTCAACAGGAAACCTGAAAGATTCTTAGAGATTATTCTGCTAAATCATGAGTTGGAAGGCTGGGCTATCCTAGTCTTGCATCTAATAGAGTTTTCTTTTCATTTACCAAGGGGGTGGGGTAGGCTGCCAGTTTGGCTTGCAGTAAAATGTAATTTTTTAAATGTCTGAATACTCTCTAAAATTTACCTATGGAAAATTTATCTATGTCTAACCTGTGCTAGCTACCGTACCTCAGATTTCACATATAAATAAGATGATACAGTACTTGTCTTTCTGTGCCTGACTGATTTCATTTAGCGTAACACCCCCCAGTTCCATTCATGCTATCTCAAATGATGGAATCTTCTTTTTATAAAGACTGTATAGTATTTTATTGTATAGATGTCACATTTTTTAATCCATTTATCTGTTCATAGACACAAGTTGCTTCCATATTTTGGTTATTGTGAATACTGCTGCAATGAACACAAGAGTGCAGTTATTTCTTCAACAAACCAATTTCAATTCCTTTGGATATATACCTGAAAGTGGGATTACTAGATCATATGATAATTCATTCTATTTTTAGTTTTTGAACAACGTCTATACTATTTTCCAAAATGGCTGAACAAATTTACATTTCCATCAACAGTGTACAAGAGTTCCTTTTTATCCATATTCACATCGAGACTTATAATTTGTCTTTCTGGGTTTTGCTTTGTTTTGTTTTGCTTTATTTTATTCTGCAGATGTGAGGTACAAATCAGGAGTAGTTACATAAGTAATGTATGTGCAGGTGAAATTTGAGCCTCCAACTGTTCCTCATTTCCCCTGGTTTAGGAGAGGTACGCTTTGTGTTATTATGTCATGTCCACCCTCACCCTGGCAGTGTACAATGACTGCCTGCAATCCCTGTCTTGTGCTATTGTGATTAATGTTTAGGTCCCACTTATGAGTGAGAATATGTGGTATTTGGTTCTTTGTTTCTGTGATAGATCACTAAGAATGATTGCCTTTTTGATAATAGTCATTCTAACAGGTGTGAGGTGATATCTCAGTGTGATTTTAATTTACATTTCCCTGTTGCTAAGAGATGGTGATCATTTTTTCATATATTTATTGGCCTATTCATATCTCTTTCTTTTGAGAAATGTCTATTCAGATCCTTTGCCCATTTTTAATTGAGTTATTTATTTTCTTATTTTAGTTGTTTGGGTTTTATATTTTATCCAAAATATGGATAAGGGGTTAATTCTAGCTCCTTATTAGAAATATAGTTTGCAAATGTTTTCTCCCAATTCATGAGTTGCTGCCTCACTCTTAATTGTTCTCTTTGCTATGCAGATGTTTCATTTGATGTAATCTCATTTGCCTATTTTTTTGCTTTTGTTGCCCATGCTTTTGAAGTTTGAATCAAAAAGTCATTGCCAGAACAATGCCATGTAGTTTCCCCAAAGGTTTTTGTTTTATTTGTTTTGTTTTGTTTTCCTGGTAGCTTTGCAGCTTTAGATATCAACTTTAAGTCTTTCATCCATTTTTAGTGTTTTTTTTTTTTTTGCATGTGGTGGAGATAAGGGTCCAATTTTATTCCCTGCACGTAGATACCCAGTTTTCTCAGCAAAATTTATTGAAGAGACTGTCATTTTTCCATTGTGTGTTTTTGACACTTTTGTCAAAAATCAATTGACCTTAAATACTTAGATTTATTTGTGGACTTTCTAGCCTGGTCTGTTGGTCAATGTGTCTGTTTTAATGTTAGTACCATGCTGTTTTAATTACAATTGCTTTCTATTATATTTAGAAATCAGGAAGTGTAATTCTTCCAATTTTATTCCTTTTGAACAAGATTGTTTTGATGACTTTGGATAGTTTCTGGCTCCATAAGAACTTTAGAACTTTTTCTGTTCATGCAAAAAAGTTGCATTGAAACTTTGACAGGAATTGCTTTGAATCTGTAGATCACTTTGGGTAGTATGGATATTTTAATGATATTGATTCTTCCAGTTCATGAGCATGAGATATCTTTCCATTAATGTCTTCTTTAATCTTTTCATCAAAGTTTTACAGCTTTCAGTGTATAGATCTTTCACTTCATTAAATATATCCCTAAGTATTTTTCATTGATGCAATTGTAAATGGGATTGATTTCTTAATTTTTTTAGATAGTTTGCTGTTAGAGTATACAAATACTATCCATTTTTATATGTTGATTTTGCAACCTGGAACTTTGCTGAATTTGTTTATCAGTTCTAATAGTTTTTGGTGAGGTATTTAGTGTTTTCTATATATAAGATCATGTTGTTAGCAAACAGAGATAGCTTCACTTTTTCCTTAATTATATGGATGCTGTTTATTTATTTTTCTTATCTAATTGCTCTGACTAGGACTTCCAGTATTATGTTGAATAGAAGTGGTAAGAGTGAACATCCTTGTCTTGTTCCTCATTTTAGAGAAGAAGCTTCCATTGCTTCACTATTGAGCATGAAGCTGAATGTGGGTTTGTCATAGAATTGTTAATTAATAAAAGTTGCAGGAGTTGGGTGACATTACTGTCTCAAAACAAGAAAATGCCTCTAGGTAAAATAAATTAGATCAAAAATAATGTTTGATGCTCACTGCTTATTTTAGTTGCATTTTTCCTAAAGTTATTGTTATAGAAGTAGAACAATAATCTTGCACTTTAAAAAGTATATTTAAAAACAGTTCTAGTTGTCTATAACAAAATCCATTGAAATGATCAGATAAAATGATATAGCAATTATTTTTAAATTAAAAACAGAAAAATAGACTCACAAAAAAGTTAAGTTACTAGTAAAAAAAAAATAAATAGAATTAACTAGTGGTTGAATAATTTTAAGTAATTTCAGGCCAGTATTGGACCAAAGCATGTAATGTTTGCAATTGTAATAAAACCCTTGGGTTCTTTAACAAAGATGTACTTCAGTAGTTGAATAAATAATCAATTTGTGGCATTTAATTTAATGGACTACTTTTCCACAGTAATAAGGACTGAGCTATCAAGCCATGCTCATGGATAAATCTTAAATCCATGTTATAAAGTTAAACAAAATTGAAAAGGCTACACATTGTATCATTCCATCATATGACTTTCTGGAAAAGAAAAAAAAAACATACATGATAAGCAGGTTAGTAATTGTAAGGAATTTGGGTAGAAAGAAGATTTAAATAAACGAAGTACAGAGGAATTGTTTAGGGCAATGAGACAAATCTGTATGATACTATATAATATGATTTAGTATTTACACATATATTTTCTAGTTTCTGCAACTAAGAGGGCCTACAATGATATCTTAGTAGCAATGAGCATATCTAGCACCAGGATTTTGGTTTTGAATCTATTCTTCAATACAAGAACAGGGTTACTTGGAGAAATGGTTGATACTAGAAAATGGGTAAGAGAATATACAAGGTTAGCCTATAGCATATAATAGTGCTAAAAAGTAACTTAAAAATATATTAAAACAATAGAATAGGTCAAAGGATGCACAGAAGTCAACTAAAAGGGCTTCCAATGACCAAAGCTGAAACAATTTGAACAACATAAGTAATATAATATTGTATTAAACATAAAGTAAAACATAAATATTATGAGTTTGCACTGATAAAAATAAATAACTAAACACATTTTTAAAAGGGTAAGAATAGGCATATCTCCCATGCAGGAAAATTCCAAATAATTTATATAGATACTCCATCTATTTTCAAGGAACTGCAGCATAACTCCATGTGTTCCAAACATGCAACAAATGTATGAAATCACCTCACCAAAAAAAAGGGTAAAAAAAAAAAAAAAAGAAGTGCTGGTCTAACTAAATTTAGAAATAAATGGAGTTTGCAAAATAAAGGCTGAGAACAATGATTTTCTTCCAAAGTATGAAAATGAGTGAGGAAAGAACAATTCTGCAGTGAATAAACCTAAAAACACACTCATATAGGTGGTCAGAATAATATCAACAGTGATGATTTGTGTTGATAGTTTTTATTTTTGAAATGATGTGATAAAATGACACTTTATCATGATCTTTCTCCCAAAATCTCATCAGCCTGTTCGCACTTGGATTTACTTTTTATTGTCATTTTTATCCATTAGAAAATCAAAAAAAAAAAAAGAAATGAATCAAGTTCTGACATTAAAATAACTATTCTTAAGGGGGGAAAGGGAAGACGGTGGCAGAACCAGTTGGACTATAAAAGTCCCTGTGAGAGTGAACAAGCATTTGGACAATTTTGCACATGTGTCTGAGTAAGTGACCATGTGAGTGATTAACTGAGTTGGGACTGGTGAAGCAGCCTGGTGCCACAGCTGCTCTGCTTGGACCCTAGTGCTTCCTGGAATGCAGAAGCCCAGCACCATTTTTTAAAAATCAGCAAAGCCCTTCCAGGGAAGAAGCTGCTGGGAGTGACTGCCAGCTCCAGGTTCTGCCTCATCACCACAGTGCCTGGCCAGACATTGGCAGCAAACACTGTGCAGGGAGCACAGCAAGGGAGTCAGAGGCAGAGACCCACTGGAGAAGATGAAACAAGTACCCTTACACCATCTTGAAAACTTAACAGGGAAGTTCTCCAGCTTGCTCATAGAGCAGCAGGCTTGATCTCTGTGACTGGTGGGTGAACTCTTCGGGGGCTGATCACATCTCAGAGGGAATATCCTGAAAACAAACTTTGAAGGGAAAGGATGAGTGCTGAATCTCAGGTGCCCAACCCTGACCCAGATTCAGATGTGGGTCAAAGGATGTGACCAGAAAAAGATGAGGAAGACCCCTGAAGAGATCAACAGTGATTCTGTGGCTGACCCAACCCCTTCTTCCCCAACAATCCTCTGAATGTCAGTCCCACCCTGCTGGGGCATAAGCGACAAACCCAGGTGGAGCCTGGATGTCAGCCATGGTAGGAGGACTCTCCTCCAGGATAAGCCTGGCTAAGGTGCATCCCCACCAGTACCTGGGGTAGAGACAGTCCTGTACCTCCCTACCAAAGGAGATTCGCCTGACCATGCAAATTGGGATGGAAGGTCTGAAGCCCCACCCATGCCCACCACCTCCTACTCCTGGACCAGGCAGTGGGAGATTGTGAATGAGGCCTGTGTAACTAACTCCACAGGAGAGCAGAGGGGCTTATCTATGAGCAACTGAGAGGAACAATGACAGAACCTGCACTTAGTGCCCAGAAATTATTTAATTATATTTTATTTGAGTGTGACTTTGTATGTGAGGGTTTGGTTTGCATTCCCTTTTTATCTTTATCTTTTTTCTTCTTTCATTTTCTATGTTTTATTTTTATGTGTGCATGTGAATGATTGAGTGTTAATCTTGCAGTTTCTTTTTTGCTATTGTTATTCTCTTTTTTTAGTTTAGTGTGTGTGTGAATGTATGTGTGAGGGTTTGATTTGCATTACCCCCCAATTTTTTAGGGGGTTTTTTGGTGGGGTTTTTGATTCGTTTGCTTTGTTTTTTCCTGCTTGTTTCGGTGTGTGTGTGTTTTGTGTGTGTGGGTGTGTGTGTGTGTGTGTATTTTATTGTTTTTTCTTTGGTTTCTGCTTTTGTTTTTCTGTGGTATTTTTGTTTTTGTTTTAATTTTTGTCCTTCCTATTTCATTCTACTTTTCTCTGTTCTCCTCATTGTTGTTACTTTCCCTTGGACTCAGGACGTACACATGTACCCATTGTATCATCATATAGAGTGGTGATGGAAAGTGGGTCTCAGGAACCCATACCCCAGTCATTGAACATTGTAATTTGCATTTTCAGAACATTTCTGAATCCTAGTCCCCATCTTCCACCTTACACAACGCTCAAAACCACAAGAGACAGTAAAGTTTCCCACCCTAGTCCTGTTTCAAAATAGAACAAATTCAGAATCCTGATGAGAAAAGAATAGAGGTCTGAGAAAATATTAGAAGTCAAAGTGCCTCCTACTGCCACTGAATAATGGAATGGAAGAGAAAACAAAGTGAACTGTCACAAATGAGGACAAGTCAACAGAAGGCCACAGATAATTCCCAGTGTACCAAGGAAACAATGCCTGAAAATCAAACCTCAGAGCCCAAACAATGAAAGTCACCAACAACTGGCCCCAGAATACAACAGGGATTAGGGAATGGATGGAAAGAGTGATTAGGACTCAAGAAAGTCAAGATGCAACACTGAAAGAGCTTGTATTAGAGATTTTAGCCATAAAAAGTTTCATCCAAGAAACAAACAACAAGATGACAAGCATGGAAAGCAGAATTAATCAAGCAGAAGAAAGAATCTCAGAACTTGAATACCAACACATGGAATTAATACAAACTGTAAAAAACTTAGAAAACACAGAAAGAAAGAACAAAGCCTACAAAAGATGTGTGATCATATCAAGAGGCCAAACTTTTGTCGGATTGGTATCCTAGAAGAAGAGAGGGAAATGGAGAACATCTTGGAGTAAATATTCCAGGACGTTATCCAAGAAAATGTTTCCCATCTCACCAGAGATGTAGCCATCCAAATACAAGAGATATAGACATCCCCTGTCAGACATCCAATGAGAAGACCAACGCCTAGACACATAGTAATTTGTTACACAAAGTATGTACAAAGAAAAAATCCTAAAAGCAGCAAGAGAGAAAGATCAGACTAGTTACTGAGGAAAACCAATCAGACATCCAATCCCTGAGAGATTATGCAGCTTCTATACCAGCTCTACAGGAGATGCTTAAAGTCTTAAGCACAGAAAAAAATAATAAAAAGAACAATGCACTTTCCAAGAGAACAGGAGAAATAGAATCAGCAGAGAGTACACTGCAACTGCAAACTTGAAAATACACACAAACATCAACCCACAAGTTGAAAGAAAATAAAGAGAAAATGTTATAAGAACCTCATGACAGGGATAAACACTCACATTTCAATAATCAGCCTGAACCTGAATGGATTAAATGTACCACTGAAAAGACACAGAATGGCAAACTGGATTTTTAAAATGACCCAATAATTTGCTGCATCCAGAAAACTCATCCCACTATAACTGACACACACAGACTCAAGGTTAGAGGATGGGAATGAATGTCAAGGTGAGCAGATCACAAAAGAAGGCCAGGAGTTGCAACCTTAATAGCAGATTAAAAAAAACCTTTAAGCTATCAAAAATTTAAAAGATACAGAAGGACACTATATAATGATAAAAGGCTCAATCCATCAACAAGAAATATTCATCCTAAACACAGCAGCAACAACATTTATAAGGCAACTGCTAAGTAAACCAAAAAAAAGATATTGACTCTAACACTATCATAACTGGGGACTTAGTACCCCACAAACAACCACAGATAAATCATTGAGGCAAAAAATAAAAAAGAGATCTGGAACCTCAACCTGATACATGGCCAAATGTACTTAATAGATACCTACAGAACACTCCACACAAAACCCACAGAATATGCATTCTACTCATTCCCACATGGAAAGTACGCCAAGATCAATCACATCATCAGCCATAAATCAAGCATAAGCAAATTTCATAAGATCAAAATACTGCCATGCACCTTCTCAGACAACAGTGAAATAAAAATAAATATCAACACCTACAAAGCTACCCCCAAACCCACAAAGACAGGGACACTAAGCAGCATGATGCTGAACAACTCCTCAACATGGAAATCATAGCTGAAAATAAAAGATTTCTGAACACAAATGAAGATAAAGAGTCATCATACCAAAATCCCTGGGATGCCATGAAAGCAGTACTGAGAAAGGAATTCATTCATTTCTTTATGGTACATATCAAGAAAGTGGAAAAATCATAAGTTAACAGTCTAGCAAATCACCTAACAGAGCTGAAATGCAAGACCACCAAAACTCTAACTGCAGCAGAAGGATCCAGATCACCAAAGTAAAAGCCCAAATACAGGACATAGAAGACAAAAAAAATCATAGAAAAAAAATCAATGAAACAAAAAGATGGTTCTTTGAAAGGATAAACAAGATTGATGGATCCCTAACCAGATTGACCAAGAAAGAGAGAAAAAGCTCAAATAAACACAGTCAGAAATTCAAAAGATCAAATCACAGGAACCCCTGAAGAAATAAAAAAAAAAAAAATCAGAGCTTACCATTCATATCTATATGGAAACAAACTTGAAAATCTAAATGAAACTGAGGACTTTCTAACATCACACAACCTCCCAAGATTGAAACAAGAAGAAACTGAGATCCTAAATAGGCTAATAACTACCCAAGAAATCAATTCCATTATAAGAAAACTACCTACTAAAAAAAGTCCTGGACCAGACAGCTTTCCAGTGGAGTTGTACAAAACATGCAAGTAGGAACTGACCCCAATCCAATTGAAAGTATTCTAAGCAATCGAGAAAGAAGGAACTCTTCCCTAATCATTTTATGAAGCTAACATCAACTGATAACCAATCCGGGTAAATAGCCTACAAAGACAGATATCTACAAGCCAATACACCTGATGGACATAGATGCAAAAGTAAACAAGATTCTAGCAAATTGAATCTAACAACACATCTCAAAAATCAACCACCATGACCAGGTAGGCTTCATCTCTGTGAAGCAGGTCTTGTTCAACATCTGCCAAGACGATACATGTAATCAAATGCATCAACAGATGTAAAAATAGAAATCACCTGATCTTATCATTAGATATAGAAAAAGCTTTTGATAAAATCCAGCATCTCTTCTTGATAAAAATCCTTGAATACCTAGCATAGAGGGAACATACCTCAAAATAGTAAGAGTTATCTATGATGAACCCACAGTCAACATATTGCTAATGGATGAAAATTGGGAGAATTTCCCCTGAAAACTGGAACAAAACAAGACTTCCCACTTTCATCATTTTTGGTTAATATAATGTTGGAAATCCTAGTTAGAGCAATCAGACAAGAGGGATATTGAAATAGGAACTCAAGTGATCCCTCTTTGCTGATGATATGATTCTATACTTCAAAAATCCAAGAGAATCGGTCAAAACCCTTCTTGTACTGATAAAGGACTTTGGCAAAGTCTCAGGGTACAAAATCAATGTGCAAAAGAGAGTTGCATTCTTATACACCAAAAAAAAACAGGCAGAGAACCAAATAAAAAGCACAATCCCATTAACAATAGCAAAAAAAAAGAAAGAAAGAAAGAAATACCTTGGCATCTTGCTAACCAGAGAAGTGGAAGACTTTTACAAAAAAAAACTACAAAACATTGCTCAATGAAATCAAAGATGACACGAACAAATGGAAAAATACTCCATGCTCATGGATTGGAAGAATCAGCATTGTTAAGATGTCCATCCTACCAAAGAAAATCTACAGATTTAATGCAATACCCATTAAATTACCAGCAGCACTCTTCTCGGACGTGGAAATAACAATACAGAAATTCATATGGAAACATAAATGACTACGAATAGCCAAAACAATCCTCAGCAAGAGAAACAAAGGGGAGGTATCACATTTTCTGGACATTAAAATTTATTATAAGGCTAAAATAATCAAAAATTCTGATATTGGTATAAGAACCAGCATACTGACCAATGGAACAGGATAGATATTTCAGAAGCAAATCCTAAATTTCTCAACCAACTCATCTTTGACAAAGCCTCCACTAACAACCACTGGGGAAAAGGGGAACTTATTCAGTAAATAGTGCTGGGAAAACTGACTGATCACGTGCAGAAGATTAAAACAAGACCCCTACCTATCACCATAGACAACAACAACTCTAAATGGATCAAAGATCTAAGCGTAAAATCTCAGACTATAAGAACCTTAGAAAATGCAGGAGACAATCTTATGGAAATTGGAAATGACAACCAATTCTTGATCAAAACCCTTAGTGCCAATGCCCTAAGAGATAAGATGTCAGGTGGGATCTCATCAAACTGACAAACCCCGGGAAAA